>JANZXP010122346.1:0-16761 GCA_027576715.1 Erythroxylum flavicans
CTTTATATTATTTGTGTCAACAAATTTGTCATAAATATGTAAAGTTATTGTGACCATATAGTGTTGTCACACATTCCTTAGGTTTTAGTGTCAGTACTTTTGTCACAATTAAATGAAGTAATGTACGACTTAATTCGTCACTATTTTATATTATTTGTAACAATAAACTTGTCATAAATATGTAAAGTTACTGTGACCATATAGTTTTGTCACACGTTCCACAATTTTTAGTGTTAATACTTTTGTCACAAAAGTGTCACATAATTGTGACCATTTTCTAAATTGGTCACTATTTCATTAGTGAAGGAGGTATTTGTGACGGAAGGTGACGACTTCAAAACTTGGACACTATTAAAAATAGTGACTAATATTATTGCTTTTAGTGACAACTTTTGTTTTCACTAAAAATATAATTTCTTGCAGTGTATTATTAAAGCGTTCTTATACATAACTTTTGCAAAAGAATTGTGGGAAAAACTGGAGAATAGATATAGAGAATGTAATGGTCCATTGCTATACCAGATTCAAAGAGAGATAAGCTCAATATCTCAAGGAAATTTATCTGTATCTAAATATTTCACAAAACTAAAGAAATTGTGGGATGAATTAGCCTGCTTAACATCACTTCCTCAATGTAAATGTGGAGTAGGGAAACAAATTGCAAAACTTGAAATAAAAAAAACAATTTAATGCAGTTTTTGATAGGTTTGAATGAAATTTATGATTGTATGAGAATTCAAATTTTGATTATGGATCCATCGCTAGTGTAAACAAAGCATATTCAATGATGTTAAGAGTTGAGAAACAAAAGGAAGTAAGCATAAATTTCACAGATGCAGTAGAGAATGCAATGATGATTATATCAAAAGGAAACATAAAAGAACAAATAGGTTCAAAAAAATCTATGATGACGAGAAAAGAATCAATTGATAAGTAAAAGTTACATTGTAATTACTCTAACATGGATAGACATACCAAAAAAAACCTTTTTCAAAATTCATGGATATCCAGAGTGGTTTAAGGAATTAAAAGAAAAGAAGAACAAAGAAGGAAAAAAGTCATATGTGAATGTGGTTAACGAAGCAGATGAAGTAAATGGAGCAATCTTATATGGAGACTAGAAATCAAATGTTATAGTTATGATACAACCAGAGATTGACAAGTTCTTTAAAGGAAAAAGAAAAGTAGGAGCTGAAAAAAAGACAATGAATTTCTCAAACTTTGATGATTTTACAGGTATAGCTCTTAATCATATTCTTAGTTCACTTGAGTTAATTGAGCTTGGTTCTTAGATAGTTGAGATAAGAGCCTCAAACCACATGTGTGTAGACCTTAAATTTATGAAAAACCCTTCTTTCATGAATGATTTTACATATGTTTATTACCAGATGGATCCATTAAGCTTGTTCATCATATAGGTGATGTTCAGCTAAATGGAAAATTAACCTTGATTGATTAATTACATATTCCTTCTTTCAAATTCAATCTTTGAGCTGTATATAAACTCACCATTACAGCTCATATGAAGTTTAACTTCCAACCTATTTTCTACATAATGTAGGACTTAATGACTGGTGAAGTTCTTGCAGTAGGGAAAGTGATAGGACGATTGTATATTCTAGATTCCAGTTCTTATCGTCCTGAAACCATAAAATAGTAATACTCAAAATTGTATCCAAGTCTCCATGTTAACTCTGTAAATACCATTGATCTTTGGCATAAACGATTGGGACATCCATCTATGAATGTTATGAAGCATTTGAATGGAATAAAGGATCTTTTTATTGAAAGGAAATATCCATATGAAGTTTGTCATTTGTCCAAGTAGAGTGGACAACTTTTCCAAATTAGTACCATTCATTTAATCAAATGTTTTGAACTTGTTCATGTTGATTTATGGGGTCTTTATAAACATGTTTCAATCAATAGAAACCATTATTATTTGACCATTATAGATGATTTTAGTAGAAACACGTGGACTTTTTTACTTAAGCATAAACACCAAACCATTCAAACATTTCACACCTTCTTCAACCTAGTCAAGAACCAGTTTCACATATTTGTTAAAATTGTAAAGATAGACAATGGTATGAAATTTATTGATATATCTTGTACATTTTTATTGTCTACTTTAGGCATTATTCATTAGAAAACATATGTTTATACCCCTCAACATAATGGAGTTGTAGAATGAAAACATAGACATTTGTTGCAAGTTATAAGGCCTTTAATGTTTTAATCATATGTTCCAATTCGTTTTAGGGGTGAAACCATTCTCACAGCTACTTATATCATAAAAAGACTTCATCAGTTATTTCTTGTAAAACTTTTTGTCAAATCATCTTTCACAGAGAACCAAATTATTCCTTTCTCAAAACCTTTGGTTGTTTATGTTTTGCCTCAAATACATTTCCTCACAAAGATAATTTTGAACCTAGAGTCTTCAAAACTATTTTCATCAGTTATTCAGTTTGACAAAAAGTGTATAAGTTGCATGATTAGAAATTACAAAATATTGTTATTTCCAGGGATGTCATTTTTATGAAAATATCTTTCCATTTCAAAACACTATTGCAGATGATACTAGTATTCCTTTATTTGTAATTTGCCCAGATTTAGATTATCTAATTACGCGTTTTCATCATTTCGATTCTATCAATGTTTTTCAAACTAATCTTATTTTTGTTCCTGAACCTGATTTTTCCTTAAACTGTACAACACATGCTCATATTAAAACTCCAAATTCAACATTAAACAATGACAAACTTCCTACCAGGAAAAGTGTCATACCAATGTAAAAACCCCTATGGATGAAAGATTTTGTTTCAAATTCAACACAATGATCCTTATTTTCTAGATCTGTTGTGAGCACTCAGTAGTAATCTACACACATACCACCAACTTATCCCTAGTTTATTTTTTCATGAATAACTATTACATACATGTCGTTTTTGGCAAACATGTCAAATATTAAAGAACAAAGTTCATATTATAAGTTAGAAAAAATGAGAATTGGCAAAAAGCAATGCAGGACGAGTTAGAAGACTTAGAAACAAAATTAGACATGAGAGTTAACAGATTTAACTCCTAATAAGAGGGCAATAGGTAGTAAATAGGTAAGCAAGGTTAAATACAAAAATGATGGAACAATGGACAGATACAAGGCTCAATTAGTAGCAAAATGTTTTAATCAAATAGAAGGGGAAGCTTATTATGACAATTTTTTACCTGTTGCTAAAGTGGTGACAGTCAAAACATTCCTAGCTATTTTAGAAGAGAAGATGTGGCATTTGCATCAATTAGATATCAACAATGCGTTTTTACATGGATATTTTTATAAAGAAATTTATATAGAGTCCCCACCAAGTTATATAAAAAAACTTGATGGAAAAGTTTGCAGATTAAAAAAATTATTGTATGGACTTAAACAGGCATCGAGTCAGTGGAATCAAGAGTTTTCTCTATGTCTTTATTAATTTGGCTTCCATCATTCAACTCATGACAATTGTTTTTATATCAAAACAACAAGTCTAACTCTTTTAACTCTAATTGTCTATGTAGATGATATTCTTCTTACAAGTGCTTCGGAAGATGATATTTTTGCTGTCAAACAATTTTGTCATTAACAATTTACTATCAAGGATTTAGGCTCTGCAAATCCTAGGTTTAGAGATTGGTCGATCATATAAAGGCATGTACATTAATTAGAAAAATATATTCTGGATATTTTAGAAGATGTTGGTCTCTCAGGTGCAAAGGCTAAACAAATTCCTCTTATAAAGACATACAAATTTAATGTTAAAGATGTCATGTTACTTGCAGATTCAGCATCATATCGAAGATTGGTTGGTCGTTTATTATATTTGGGATTTAATCAGCCTGATATTACGCATTTACTACAACAATTAAACCAATATGTTCAGTCTCCTACTATTCTTCGCTAGAAAACTGCTTTCCATGTTTTAAAATATATGAAAGGATGTCCTTCGAAAGGATTATTTTATCTTGCATCGTCTTCTTTCTATATTTCAGCATATTGTGATGTCGATTGGGCAATTTATTCTATTACACGAAATTCTCTTACAAGTTATTGTGTTTTCGTTGGTTCACTTTTTATCTCTTGGAAAACAAAGAAACAACCTATAGTATCAAAATCTTCTGTCGAAGTTGAATATCGTAGAATGGGGGCAACAATTTGTGAATTATAGTAGATTACTTATCTTTTATAGGATTTTCAAATTCCTACTCAATTACCAATCTCTTTATATTGTAATAATTAAGAAGCTTTACATATTACTGTTAATCTTGTTTTTCAAGAACAAACGAAGCATTTGGAAATCGATTGTCATATTATTTGGGACAAATACAAAGTTAGTTTCATACATTCTCAGTATATTTCTTCTAAGAAACTTTTAGCTGCTATTTTTACAAAATCTTTGGATGGTCCTATGTTTTATAATCTACTTTTCAAGTTGGGTTTGTATAATTGACACAAACCTCCAACTTGAGGGGGGATGTTACAACTACTAAAGATATTGATGAAATATTTCTGCATATGAAGCAGAAGTTGAAACAGTGGAAATAAAGTAGTAGTGTTAGTTGAGGAAGTAGTTTTAAAGTTGAAAATTATTTTTTCAGTTACAGAGTAGGCTATCTTGTAATTTAATTCAATATGGAGATTGAATATATAATAAAAATAACTTATTCTAACTGATGTGTAAAAACAACATGATCATGAATAAAGTGTAAGAGAGGCTGATTTTCTTTACAGGGCATACAAAAAGAGGGGAGAATCATTTGTATATAAGTTTTACCTTATTTGAATAACTATAGTTTATTTATGTTATAAATTATTATATATTGCTATTACATATATAAATTAATCACTACAATGACTATTTTTTGGACAGAATCAATTAATTGATTACTCACTTTTGACAACGTAATTTTTTTTAATGGGGTATCGACTAATCATACAAAAGGTCCCTTCTCAATTACATTTTCTAATCAACCATTAAGTAATCGATCATAAACCTTCGATTATCAATTATCTAAAGGTTATGAACAAAAGTCAGTTATATTGTTATTCCTAAATTTGCACAATACAGATAATATTGGCTTTAATTGCTCACAATAACTTATCAGTATATCAACTACATGTAAAATTAAGTTTTCTTAATAGAGAAATTGTCAAGGTTGGTTATGTTTTGCATCCTGAAGGTTTTATGGTGGAAGGACAAGAAGAAAAGGCAAACAAATTGTATAAGACACTCTTTAAGCTTAAACAAGCTCCATAAGTTTGGCATAGTAAAATTGATGCATATTCCACTCGTTGAGCCTACTTCATATGTTAAATATGAAGGAGTTGATTTAATTATTATGTGTTTGAAAGTTGATGACATTATTTACATTGGAAATTTTATTGTATTGTTGAAGGAATTTAAGAAATCCATGATGCTTACTTTTGAAAAGTTAGATTTGAGTTCTTAAATTATTTTTTTGTGTTTAGAAGTTGTGCAAGATAAGAATGATATTTTTTATCTGTCAACATAAGTATGCAGTTGATTTATTAAAAAAAAAGAATAGTATGATGGGTTTTAAGCCAGTAAAGAAACCATTGAATGGAAATGAGAAGTTATCTTTGGATTATGGAGTAAACAAAGCTAATGAGAAAAAATTCAAAAGTTTGGTTAGGGGGTCTGTTATATTTAACTCACACCAAACTTAACATTATTTTGTAATTTATCTAATTTCTAGGTTTATACACAATCCAAATAAACATCACTTTGGAGCAGTTCAGAGAATTCTCAGATACATTCAAGCAACATCAAATTTTTGGCATTATATACAAGAAGGGAGAAGCTAATAATCTTATTTCTTTCAAAGATAGTGATTAGGCAATTTATGCAAATCATCTGAAGAGCACTATAGGATTCATATGTAGCCTTAGGTCTGGAGCTATTCCATAGACTTCAAAGAAGTAGAAATGTACAGCCTTGTCAATTACAAAAGTTGAATGTAGCAACAACTATTTCATGTCGTACCATTTGGATGAAAAGAATTTTGGAAGATTTGAAGCACCAATAAATAGAAATAGAGTAATTTATTACAAAAAGTCTACAATTTCAATGTTTAGGAATCCAATTCAATGAGCAGAACAAAGCACATTGAGACTCGGTTGCATTTCGTTTAAGAGTTAGTAAAAGGAGGAGATAGTATTGAGCTATTTTTATATTGTTATACAAGCTATAAACATCCTTACAAAAGCTTTGGATGAAGAAAAGTTAAAGAAATTTAGGTTAATAATAGGACTTCAATGCCTATTGAATTAAAGGGAGAAATGTTAATATTCAATTTAATATGGTTATTATAATTTTGCTTGATTTTCTGATCTAATTATCAATTGTTGATATTAAAATAAGGAGTTGTTAGTAAAATAAGGAGTTCTTAATTTTTTTTATATCCAGTTGGTTGTCTCAGTCCTATATAGTGTCCATCAATTTTTTTTAATTTGTTATTAGGAAATAAAGACAAAAGCTTCTCTTTCCTTTATTATGAATTGTGTTTTCTTTTGTTATAATTTTTCAACAAATTAGTTAAAAAACTAGTAATGACACTAGGATCTATTAAAAGTTTTTCTCTTAGGGTAACTTATGACTATGATAGATTGTTTCCATAAGTGAGGTAAAACCCAACTCTAGACATAAGATATTTAAAGATGTCCTCTTCATCTCCATTTATTCCTTCATTATTCTTAGAATCAATGAGTTCATCAAGCTTTGATTTTATGTTTTCTAATAAATTTTATTATATAAAAATTTAGGTTAATTATAAAAAAATCTCAAACTTTACTCAATTTTGCAGTTATAACCTAAAATTTAAAATTTGACAATTATCTACCGGATGGAACTGTTAAGTTTGTTCACCATATAGGTGATATAAGCTTAATAGATTAACTAACCTTAACCAAAACCTTACATATACCTATTTTTCAATTTAACTTGTTATTTGTCAACAAGTTAACAACCACAACACATATAAAATTCACCTTTTATCTGTCTTCTATAGGACCTGAAAACTGATGACATTCTAGCAATTGGAAACACAATAGGCAAATTGTACATACTCGATCCTTCTTCTTTTGATTAGCATATCATAGATTCCCATGTTGCTAAAACCAGTTGTTTTCCTTGTTCCTTTACAAATAAAGTTTTTGTAGTAGATGGAGTAGTTTGGCACAACAAACTTAGACATCCCTCAAACATTGTAACCACTCACATTTGTTCCAAAAATAAGAATCATTATGAATACCTAGATGTTTATGATATTTATCCTATGGCAAAAATGAATAAATCTCAAGTGCCTTCCATTCTTCAATCTTTCTTTCAAATAACTCAAAGTCGATTCAATCTCAAGGTACAAAATGTCCAAAGTGATAATAGATCAGAGTTTTTAAATCAAGATTGTTTTTTGTTGTTTTCCAATAATGGAATTATACATCAACAATCTTGTGCTCATACCCCTCAACAGAATAGGGTGGTAGAAAGAAAACATAAACATTTGCTACAAGTAGCAAGAGCTTTAATGTTTCAATCACAATTGTCGAATAATTTTGGGAAGATTATATCCTTACTACAACTTACCTAATTAATTGTTTCCCATGTATTAAACTATCTTGGAAAACCCCATATGAAATTCATTTCCATAAACCACCTTCTTATGAACACCTTGGGAGTTTTGGATGCCTTTGTTTTGCTATAAACACTAACCCTGAGAAACGAAAGTTTGATACATGGGTATATCGATGTGTTTTTATTTGATATAGTCACGTACAGAAGGCATATAAACTTTATGATATCCAAAACTATAAAGTTCTTATTTCTAGAGATGTTAGGTTTCATGAAGATATTTTTCCTTATCATAAGTTACAGGAACTTACAGAAACTACTTCTCTACCCAAGCTTTTTGATTTACTTGAAACTAATGTTATTGATCCTTGCATTCATTCTGCTAGTTTTTAGACACATACTAATTCTTTTACTCCTTTGGACCCACCTACATCAATACAAGAACCATCAATGATAATACATGAAGAGTCATATTTGAGGAAAAGTGACAGAGTTCAAAAACCACCTATATGGTTGACTGATTTTGTTTCAAATACTGTACAATCTATTCCTTCGTCCACTACCTGTAAAAGCCTCTCACCAAATACATTCCTTTATCATAAATCACCCAATTTTTCTACACCTTACATATCATTTTTAGCGACAATGTCTAATATTCAAGAGTTATTTTCTTTTAATCAAGCTAAATTAAAATAGGAATGGATAGATGCAATGAATGTAGAGTTAAAAGCACTTAAGGACAACAAGATATGGGAGTCCACAGAGTTACCACCAGGAAAAAAAAGCTATCGGCTCAAAGTGGGTATACAAAATAAAAATCAAACCTGATGGAAAAATTGATAGGTGCAAATATAGGTTAGTTGCTAAGGGGTATAATCAAATTGAAGGAATTGATTTAATCGATAGCTTCTTGCTTGTTGTGAAGGTAGTCACCGTCTGAATATTCTTGATTGTTGTAGCAACTTATTCATGACCACTTCATCAATTATATATCAATAATGCTTTTATTCATGGATATCTGGATGAAGAAGTATATATGGTGCCTCCTAAAGGGTATGCTAAAGTTTAGAAACATCAAGTTTACAAATTGTTTCGATCGTTATATGGCCTGAAACAAGCATCATGCTAATGGAATCATGAGTTCACGACAAAGTTACAGAATATTGGGTTCATTCAATCCTCAAATGATCACTATTTGTTTATCAAGAAAACATAATCTTATTTCCTAAGCTTAATTGTCTACATTGATGATGTTCATCTTACAGGCTCTTCAAAACAGGAGATATAAAAGGTGAAACAATTTTTGCATTACCAATTTACTATAAAGGTTCTGGGTTATGCCAGATATTTTTTAGGATTAGAGATTGCAAGGTCTATCCAAGGGATTTCTGTCAATCAAAGAAAATATGCTCTAGGCATTTTACATGATGTTATTTTACCTAGTTCTAAATCTAAATCTACACCATTACCAAAGGGGTATACATTTAGTGTTGATAGTAGAGAGTTGTTAACTAATCTAGAGTCATACAGACATTTGGTGGGCAAGTCGTTGTATTTGCAATTTTCTCATCCAGATCTCTCCTACGCAGTGCAGCAGCTTAGTCAGCTTGTTTAAACTCCTCGATCATCACATTGGGATATCGTTGTGCATGTATTACGTTATATCAAAGGTTCTCCTTCAAAAGGTTTATTTTTCTCTTCCAAAAACTCATTTGAAGTTGAAGCTTTTTGTGTTGCTGATTGGGCCTCATGTATTGATACTAGATGATGTCTGACTGGTTTTTGAATTTTTCTTGGTGGTTCCCCAATCTCGTGGAAAATTAAGAAGTAAAATATCATTTCTCGTTCATCGGCAGAACCAGAATATAGAAGCATGGTCACTACATTTTGTGAGTTGCGGTGGATTCTCTATCTTTTGCATGATTTCCATATTTCGATTATACTACCAATCTCTTTATGGTGAGATAAGGAAGCTGTTATCCATATAACTTCAAATCATGTTTTTCATGAACACATTAAGCATATAGAAATTGATTTTCATCTTGTACGAGAAAAAAACAAACAAGGGTTGATTTTTCCACGCCATCTTCCTTCGAAGTTTTAGGTTGCAGATATGTTTACTAAATCTCTAACATCACCTCTATTTTAGCATTTTCTTTACAAGTTGGACTTGAGTGATATTCACCAAGCTCTGACTTAGGGGGTGAACAAATATTATACTGATATATTTAATATTACCATGTGTCGAAGTTAGTTTTTTGGTAGAAATTCTATTATTTAGTTACCAGACCGATTTTGTTTAAAGACGGTGATGAACTACAACTGCAGAGTATGAATGAATGAAATACTTTTTCTGATATCAACTTTTTCAAGAAGTTGTTGGACGATGTTGTCAATAAACCAACTCTTGGAAAAACATCTTTGTCTGTTTCAATTGATGCCTTTGAACGTGCAAGGAGCCTTTGAGGGAATCCAATCATAGGAAATTTCTTTACCTTATCTACTAAGTATCATGTTATATTATCTTGTAATCTTTTGTGAACTATCTAGAGTTTTTATAAATGTAGCTAAAAACATTTGACTCCGTTTATGAAAATGTAGCTAAAAAAGTTTTGGCTATGTTTATACACTTTTGGCTACGATTTTAAAAACAAAGCTAATAGTATTTAGCTATGAAAAATAAGCATAGCCAAAAACTATTAGCAATGATTTATGAAAACGTTGCCTGTAGTTTTTAGCTGCGGAGATTTAGAGATGTTTTGGGTGACAAAATAGAAGCATAGCTAAAAACTATAAGTGACGTTTTTTGCACATTTAGATAATATTTTTTTATAGCCAAATGTCTACTTTGTTATAGTGATTGTATACATGTTTTAGCTTTTTAAGTGGTATTATGTCTACCAATACTTCCATAGCAATATTCATCAAAAAGATCAAAGGGAATAAAATGAATGCAAACATAATTGCAATAGATATAGTTATGCAAAACATGTTTTTTGTTCTAGTTTTTTTATAAAATTTCATCAATTTAAAGATAACTTGTTTATCAATCTCAGTAGTAATTTAGAATTTTTTGCGTTTAATTTTGTTGATAAAATTTGTATTTATTGAATAATATCTAATTGATAAAACATAGTTGTAAAGAAAATATACCATATTTTCATCAAAAAATAAACTTAAATTTCCTAGAGAAATGCGAGCATTTAACATTCAAAGGATTAATTTTTTACACAAATTTGACAACTGATTTTGAATAATGAGTTAGTTTATGCCTACAGCTAATCAATTTGGTTGTAATTTAGTGAAATATAATTTAAAAAGTATTCTTTATCTTGTACATGTTTAGATGCATATGATAAATTTCATATGACAATTATACATTGCAAATAAAATTATAATGAGATTATAATTATAGGATTCATGTTGAATTTATGTATTATCCCTAAATTGTTCCTAGTTATTGTTCTATTCAGACAAGACATTAATAAAACATAAAAGGCTAAAACATATTATATTTTTCCTTATAAAGAAAGTAGTCAATTTCATAGGTTAAAGTATAGAGATACTTAAACAGACTTGTGGGTACTTGTTAGAAAACAAGTTCACTGAACAGATCCGATATGACAAATTCATTTGGAACATTACTTGTATATTTATGGAATTCTCATTATGATTATTGTATAAGTGATCCTTTGACTTGAGGTTTCTAAAGTTATCTTGTATAGGAATTGCTACGTTTTGATAATACTTATGACCTATTTAATCATAGGTCATTCAATTGGTAGTCATTGGATATAATATGAATTATATGGAGGTAGTTATGCGATTAAGATATGATTCATCACCCTAAAGTAATTAGAAAGAATATTTTGTTATTCTCAATCAGTATTAATTCAAAAAATCCTTGATCAAAGTGGAATGATGTTTTGTAAATAGTTTACAAATGTCATTAATTAAATCGATAGCTAATGGCAAAGAACTAATATGATTGTACTAAAAATAGAGTAAACATTAATTTCGTGCTCTATGTCTAATTGGAATATTGTATGATGAAAGGAGTGAATTATACAGAAAAATCATGCACAGAAAGGTTAGTCAAAACTACTTTAACATTTCTAAATATTTGAGTGGTCATAATGCGTTGCTAAGTATCAATCTTGGTATATGATTATAAATTGTTTACTTGGAGAATTAAAGATAAATTAAAAGGAGTTTTAATCTATCTAATTCTAATTATAATTTATAATTATAATTTATAACTACTGCAAACATATTTAGGAACCTAATGGATCTCACATAAAAAATAGGTTGAAGAGAGCAAAGATATTTTAATCAAGTTGAACTTAGTTGTAAAGTTTGATAAACTTTATGATTAAATATGAAATATTTAATAAATAAGGATCAATTTAAGATATTGGATCTTATTTGGGCATAACTGGAATTTAATTAGAATTATTTGTAATTATAATTAAAGTTTAATTGAAATTAGGATTTAATTTCAATTAAATTACTATAATGTCTAAAACCTACTATAAATAGGCTTAATATGTTCTGCGGATATTGATAGAAACCAGACACTCCGCCTACGGTGATTGAGATAGATCAATTTCGGAAATAGTTCGTGAGATACGACAAGAAAAGAATCAAACTTTAGAATAAGCTATGAATTTATATTCATACTTTGTTATAATTCATATGTTAATCATTTTATATAATTGAAGTGATCTTAGTTTTGAGGAAATCAAAATACGAAAAGGTTTCGATATTATTCTGCTACATACGAGACTGGATCTTGACCTGATTTTGTAAATCTATAACACATGGCATGCATCTCATACAACAACATTACGCAAAAGATACATGCACCATAACCATACATATACATATATATAGCAACGAAAGCTCAACCGAGAATAAATACCTCCAGCCATTGCTCCACCGATGATCCTTAACGTCTCTGTGTTTGAATCTTCTAACCTCCCCCTTTAGCACGATCGATGGTGTACTACTTGTGCTATATGAGGATAGGGGACCGAACAAGCTTTTAAAAAACACTTCATTACCTCTGCCCATCACAGAGGAGGAAGCACATGAAACATGGGCGTTAACGTGTGCGTGTGTAAGGGAAGCATATGAAGCATGGGCAAATGGACCATAATATGAACAGTTTTAAAATCTTACATTCTCCCACTTGGTCCATTTAACCCAACACCAAACATAACAAGAAATCAAATATGTGAATCTTGCCAATAGGTCCTCTTATTGTGAGTATTATCTTCCATGTATTACATATATATAATTTCTCATTACTAGCCCTTAAACTTAATGAATAAACCATATGTTTATTCTAGGTCCAAATTAAATGACATTTCTCAAAACCAATCAAAATATGTGTGCACAAAATATATGAGAAAATATCAAACTAAATAAGAGTTTCATTGAAGCAACAAAAGTACAACAAAAATCACATTATGGAACCAAGTCCTATTTGCACTACATGATCCTTAAACTGCTTAGGTGGCATGCCTTTAGTTAAAGGATCCGCTATCATCAAATCAGTGCTAATGTATTCTATGACAACTTTTCTTTCCTTAATACGTTCTCTTATGGCTAAATACTTAATGTCGATATGCTTACTTCGATTTCTACTCTTATTATTTTTAGCCATAAAGATCGCAACAGAGTTGTCGCAATACAACCTTAATGGCTTAGAAATTGGATCAACAACTCTAAGCCTAGATATGAAACTCTTCAACCATACAACATGCGAGGTAGCCTCAAAATATGATACGAACTCAGCCTCCATAGTGGAAATAGCAATCAGGGCTTGCTTGGCACTTCTCCAAAATACAACTTCACCAGCTATCATGAAAATGTAACTAGATGTTGGTTTCCTTGATTCAATGCAGCCAGCAAAGTCTGAATCGGAGTATCCAACTACTTCCAGGTTCTCAGTTCACCTATACATAAGCATGTAGTCTTTTGTGCCCTGAAGATATCTCATAACCTTCTTTGCAGCTTTCCAGTGGTCAACACCTAAGTTACTCTGATAGCTACCTAACATTCCAACAGCATATGCGATTTCAGGCCTGGTGTAGACCTAAGCATATATAAGGCTTCCAATAGCTGAAGCATATGGAATGTTCTTCATGTGTTCCCATTCAAAATCATTCTTTGGGCATTGATTCAAACTGAATCTATCACCCTTCACTATAGGTGCTACATTTGGAACACAATCTTTCATTTGAAATCTCTATAAAACTTTGTTGATATAGGTCTCTTGAGATAAACCCAAAATGCATCGAGATCTTTCTCTATAGATCTTCATGCAAATGACAGAAGATGCCTCACCTATATCTTTCATATCAAAATTCTTTGAGAGAAATAGTTTCACCTCATATAGCAAATCCTTATCATTAGTTGCAAGTAAGATGTCATCCACGTATAACAGAAGAAAACAAGTCTTACTCCTACTGACCTTTTGGTATAACCATTGGTCCATTATATTCTCTTCAAAACTGAATGAAGTGATAACCTCATGGAATTTTAAATACCACGGTCGGGAGGCTTGTTTTAATCCATATATGGATTTATTAAGCTTGCAGACTAAATGCTCACCACCACTAGAGGGGAATCCTTCAGGTTGTTTCATGTAAACCTCTTCCTCTAGTTCACCATTAAGGAACGTCGTTTTTACATCCATTTGATGTAACTCAAAATCAAAATGAGCTACTAATGCCATGATCACATGAAGAGAATCTTTATTAGATATAGGAGAAAATGTCTCCAAGTAGTCGATTCCTTCCCTTTGAGTGAACCTTTTGGCAACAAGTCTTGCCTTATGTCCCTCAACGTTGCCTCGTGAGTCTTTCTTTGTCTTAAATAACTATCTACATCTAATGGATTTTACACCATTAGATAACTCAACGAGATCCCAGACTTAGTTAGATGCCATAGAACGCAACTCATCCTTCATAGCATTATACCATAAGTCTGATTACTTAGAACTCATAGCCTGTGAAAACATTTCAGGTCATTTTCAGCTCCAATGTTATAATCTGACTCTTGCAGATACACTATATAATCACTAGGTATTGCTGACCTTCTAACCCTAGTAGATCTTCTTAATGCTGTATCATTATCCTTATGAAGAACCTGTTGTTCAATTGGTTGCTCAACAATTTCTGGTTGTTCTTCATTTACAACTTGGTCTACTGGATTAGTATTCACAGCTTGTGGAACTCTAGTAACTGGTTTTCCAACATCCGTTTGAACTTGAGGGGTGTGGATGAAAATCAATCTAGCACTTGAAACAGAGGGTTGAGTTTCACAATGGCCTTTTTTGGAAACTATGTATGGAAAATGACCACTCCTACTGATCAAGTCATTCTTAAGAAATTTTGCATTTCTAGATTCCACAATCCTAGTGCTGTGAGATGGATAATAGAATCTATACCCCTTAGACCTTTCAGTATATCCAATGAAATACCCACTAATAGTCCTTGGGTCTAGCTTCTTCTCTTATGGGTTGTAGATTCTCACTTCAGACGGGCATCCACCAATGCATATATGTCTCAAACTCAATTTCCAACCTTTAAATAACTCAGATGGTGTCTTTGAGACAGCCTTGGTTGGAACTTGGTTTAATATATACACGACCGTCTTTAGAGCTTCAGTCCACAAGAATTGAGAAAGTTTTGTGTTACTCCTCATACTTCTTACCATGTCCATTAATGTTCAATTTCTTCTTTTTGCCACACCATTCTGATTTGGAGAACCATGCATGGTGTACTGGGTAACAATCTCATGTTCTTGAAGAAATATCATGTTCAAGGTTCGTGCACCACTATTTATTGTGATAATAGTTCTGCGATTAAACTGTCAAAGAATCCAATTTTACATAGGCGAAGTAAGCATATCGACGCGAGGTTTCATTTTTTACGTGAGCTTAGAAGAGGTGGAATAGTAGAGTTGGTGCATTGCAGTACACAAGAGCAGGTTTCTGACATCATGACTAAGCCTCTCAAACTGGAGATCTTTCTGAAGCTTCGAGATAGGCTTAGCATATGTATGATGTCTGGAGTAACCTGAATGCACTGATGTAGTTCAGTTTAAGGGAGGACGTTGAAGCATCCGTATTTGTTGCTTAGTTGGTTACTCTTGCTGTTAATAATGCCCAGTTTAAAGGGTAATTTGCCATTTGAATTGGTCTTAGACCCAATGACACATTCTTAGGAGTTGTAAACGTGGAGTTTGTTTTAGTTGATTTCATTGTAACAGGCTTGTATAAAGCCGTTGTTTTACATTTCAATAAATAGTCTTTTGTTTTTAAGTCTAAACACTTTGTCCCGATATCTAATAGTTTAAACTCATGTAGTGCTTTTTTATTACTCATCTTCAACAGGTAAAACAATATGAAAACGATGAGGAAGATGAGGGCAAACACACAAAATAAATATGATGGAAAAATTCTATTTTTAGATTTCGTGGGTAACAATTAAATTTCATTTATAACATGTCATATTTAAATTGGCGGCATATCTGAAAGATTATATATTGAAATCGACGGGGGCTTAGTTGTTGAAAGATCATGTTTTCTAACAGGATGGAGCGTATTTTTTGAGAAATTTATTTTTCTTTCAAGATCAAAAGTTAGTGTCAAAGGAATAAAGGCAAAATTTTATTAAGAATGTTGATTGTCATGGGTGTGACATGTAAAGTCACACCGGTGAAAATAACTCATAGGTGTGACTTAACATTTAACGCCTGTGAACATGTATAATTTTTTGCTTCCAATTTCTTTTTTTCAGCCAACTTAAAATTTTAACAGTTAGGTTTAAGGACGTCTTCTTTCAAAATTTAATGTATGATTGAAAAATAATATCAATGGCATAACATATTTTGTTCGATATAATCTTGATTGTGCGAAAGAGGAATTATGTATATTTTTTTCTAATTCAATTTGGGAAGAAGATTTGAGAAGATATTTGGTGGAAGATTTCTATTTTTAGATTTCTTGAGTAAGAAGCAAATAAATTTGATTTATAACATTACCGTTTTTAAATATGACGGCTTGTTTGTTGGAAGATTTATGGTCGAAATCTATGGCATATTTATTGGAAGCTTTAAGTTA
>JANZXP010122365.1:0-16759 GCA_027576715.1 Erythroxylum flavicans
TTCACAAATGCATGAGCATGAGATGTGTTTTCCTAATTTCTCCGATTGATCGCCTGTGTACCCATTTTTATAATTTACCCCGTTATATGGAAACGGGATGTTACAATCTCGATACAAAAGATTACTAAATCTTTAAGATAGAATCAATAATCACACATAACATAAGAGACTTAAGGTTCAAAATTATTATTTTTGGTAGTTTTATCAAATTCTCCCACACTTATCTTTTGCCCGTCTTTAAGTAAATAATGTTTAAAACAAAATAGACCACCAATATGGTTTCATCAATACATTTATCATGAAATCGAAGAGTAAAATTACTTTAAAATTCAAGCCATTTAAAATTCAAGCAACAGCAAACATCATAACTAAACTTTATAAGGAAATATGCACAAGGATTAACTAAGACAATCTCATCCTAAATATGTATGAAGTATATGTATACACATGCATAAGTCAGAAGGATTTTATTTCAGGCTATAATGGGATGAACTTAAAGGTGATGATCAAAAGGTAAAAAGGGTTAAAACCATAAATATTAGCAAGGCATCTAAACATATATATTGAATAATATTATAAATTAGAACCACGATATTCAACTCATTTAGGAATGCTTAATTATTTCATATGAAGAAAATTGACATCACATTGAGTTTTTTTTTACTGTGCCATTCTTTCTTTTTTTTTCTCTTTTTAAAATAAATGTATGAAAAACAACCATCACACAAGGTAGTGGTGATAACACAAGATGCATATCCTATACTTAAAAAAAAAACTCATTTGATTCCTATATTCTAATTTTTAAAAATATCAAGGGATTTTTGTCTAAAATCCCTATTAACATTTATAATTGGGTAAGGAAATTTAAGTAGAGAATTTGTCTTATAACATAAAAGAAAAAAGTTATGACTTAAGGGGGCTAACTAGGGATATTAAATTGGGGTGGCCTTTTAAGCTAAAGGTTTTAAAATAAAAAAGACCTTTTTCATTCTTATATATACATATATCGATGTGTTCTTGAAATGGTTCCAGGAAAGTTTTAGAGAAGTATTTACATGGAAGACAATACACTTTAAAGGAAACTTAGATTGATATGGATTTTTCAATCTTTTATGGCTCAACGTCTCACAAGTTATCTAACATCACCTCAAATTCACAGATTGCTTATTATTTGATCATTAAACTTTACAGAAGTTCATAATCCTAACTAGTTTAACCATTTAATATATTACTACTCTTATTCTCAAATGAATAAATCCTTTAGTATACACACAATCCAATTTATTCATATATACAATATAATTTATTTCAAATGCATTTGATGACGCTACATAATGGACTAGCTAAAAACTAACCAACTAATAACTAAAATAAATTAAAGTAAAATCAACAACTAGACAACAAATAAAACAAAATAAGTAAAATATGCTTTTAGGCAAAAAGAACAAAGCATAACTAAAACCTCCCCTACACTTAAACCAAACGTTGTCCTTAATGTTACATGCAAAGTATAAAAAGTGATAAGTGAAAATAATTGCACCCATGGGAAGGGAGTAAGGAGGTGTGCACACTTGTTCTATAAAGAAAGCCATCAAATTGTGCTCCATGCAAAATAATTTGTTTTTAATCCTATGCAAGAGGCTAGAATTCTAAGGGTCTATTGAGCGAAATAAGAAGAAGAATGCATGTCTTTTTTTGGATTCTAATTGGTCGTTCCATAGTTTTTGTTCTATTTCATTGAAAGTCTTTGAAGATGGAGCAACTGGTTCAAGTGGGATAAATCTGAAACTGTTGTCAGATTGTCCTGCCTAAATAATATAAATCTAAGGGTTTTATATCATAAGGAATGTGCATATTGGTGTTAGATAAATCAAGTACATTTAAATTAATGGCTATTTGAGGAATAAAAGAACCTAAAATTAAAGATTTGTTCTTCTTTTAGACCACAAACTGAAATTGTGTAAGCAACCAATTACTTAGGTTCATTGTAATGTTTTGCTCTATAAACCATATAAAATAAAATTCAACTCAGCTAAAGTTTCTACATTGTCCCTTTTTTCAAAAAATTAAGAAGCAAAGAATTGTTATAAATGTTTAAAGACATGTTTCTTTAATAGTGAACTTTTTAAAGAACTCAGATTATAGGGAGCATAATTAACATACCATTCGTGCCATAATACAATAGCTTAAAAATAAAAAGAATAACCATATTTCAAACTTATGAATGGTTCTTTCTTAGCATAATATTTTTTATAAAACCCATTGCAATATTAAATTTAGAGATTAAAAAGGATTCATATTATTCTGAATTTAACAGTCCCTTTTGTAAACAAATTGAGTTTATGATCATTGTTAAAATTAAAAAATGACATAAAATTCACGCGTCAGTTCAAAAAAAGCAAGCATTCTCACATTCACAAAATTATGCCATCCTTTTCAATCCACCAAAGCATTAAATTGTTTTTGAATATTCAATTCTTCTAATGTTTGGGTAAGAATATACTTACAAGGATATATTTTTTATTCATATAATTCCTCATATTTGGTCTTATTTTACTTATCATTGAAAGTGTTGAAGCCTTTGGTTTTAAGCTTTAATTTATCGACCGCCTCCGTAATCTTTCCTTTTTATCTTCAGGAATGCAGCAATAGACCCCCTCACTATTGTTTTGGTTATAGTGAATGAGCTAGGAAATAAGATAAGGAAATGGGTCTCAAGAGGCACCTAAAATTGATTATAAGTCACTAGTTTCGATGACTAATATTTTTGATAAGGTTGACAAGTTTTTCTGGGCCACTGAAATCAATCTCCTAGCCTAAAATTTGTGTACATTTATATTTTATTAGATGTTGATTATGTTTTGAAGTGGGTAAAAGAAAAGGTTATTGTGCTAATAGTTACAGAAGCAATGGGATCAATCAAGTAAATAAAGAAAAACAGTAAAAGAGTACAAAGAATTTTTATATGGGAAACCCGAGGTTTAGAAGACAAAACTCACGAGGTGAACAGAGCCCAAAAATATGCATTATGTCAAGAGGAAAAAACTTACAAGTTTTTTTTCTCTCTCTCAAACCCTAGAACTAATGAAGAGTGCACCAATACGATGTTACAAAGGACCCTTGAGGGGGTGTTTATATAGTAGTATAACCCTAAAGTAGGAATTCTATATAGAGTAGGAATTTGAAAATATGTCAAAAAAGGAAAGAAAACTTATACATAGTAGGAATCTTGAAGGCTTGGATCATTATCCCAACAAATCTACTCCTTCAAATAAGACTGAAAGTAGGAGCCCTCTTTGCTATTAGCCTCAAAAGGCACTCAAGTATCAAGAATACTAGCTAAGTCTAAGTAATGCTTGAACTTAGCAATAGGTAGTGGCTTGGTCAACGTGTCAACAAGGTTCTCAACATTGTGAACCTTCCTAATAATAACTTCACTTGCTTCAACGGTGTCTCGAACAAAGTGGCGTTGAACGTTAATATGCTTAGTCTTAAAGTGATACTTACTTCTCACGAAGTACACTACACTTTTGACTATCACAAAAGACAACAAGGACATCTTGTTGTAGACTAAGCTCTTTCACCAAACCTCAAAGCCATATAACTTCTTTCACTCCTCCAGTATTAGCAATGGCCCACTTTAGTGGTTGATAATGCTACAATGGATTGTAGAGAAGAATACCAACTGATAGTGGAACCATAAAGAGTAAAAACATAGGATGAAAATGACATTCTTTGATCATAATCACCACCATAGTCAGCATTAACATAGCCAACTACACCACTAGGATCAGAAAGACTTTTTTCAAAGAACAAACTGATTTCACTAGAACCCTTTAAGTAACGAAGGATCCATTTCATACCTTTCTAGTGCTCCTTACTATAATTATGCATATATCTAGATACAACACTGAAAGCATAGGCCAAATTCGAATGGGTACATAACATAGCATAAATCAAGCTATCAACAATACTAGAGTACGAAATGCAAGACATATGTTCCTTAGTTTCATTAGTAAATAGGCATTATTTAGAAGATAATTTAAAGTGTGCAACTAATGGAGTAGTAATGGGCTTATAGCGAGCTAAATTGAAGTTGTTAAGCATCTTCTAAATGTATTTCTTTTGAGAGATCATAAGTTTTCTTGCTTAATGATCTCGAATAATCTCCATCCCAAGAATCTTCTTAGTAGCCCCTAAGTCTTTCATATCAAATTCACTACTAAGCAGGGCCTTCATCCTATCAATAAGAGCCTTACTAGGTGCCACAATCAACATGTGATCAACATAAAGCAAAAGCTAGATGAAGGAATCATCAGGGAACTTTTGAAAGTACACACAGTTATCATAGCTACTTCTAGAATAGCCTTGCCCAATCATAAAAGAGTCAACCCTCTTATACCATTGTCTCAAAGATTGTTTGAGACCATAAAAAGATCTCTTCAAATGGCAAACATGGTCCTCCTTTCCTTGAACCATAAAACCCTGGGGTTGATGGATGTAAATTTCTTCTTCAAGATGACCATGTAAGAATGTAATTTTAACATCCATTTGCTCAAACACCAGGTCATGAAGAGTAAAAAGAGATAATAGTACATGAATAAAGATATGACAAATAGTGGGAGAGAATACCTCATTGAAATCAACTTCTTCACGTTGATCAAAATCATGTATAACAAATCAACCCTTGTATCTCTTGTTTTCAACACCAGGGATGCCTTCTTTGAGCTTATAGATCCACCTGCAACTAATAACACGCTTACCCTTAGGAAGCTTCACCAAGTTCATAGTCTCGTTCTTATGAAGACTTTCATTTTCTTCATGTATAGGACCAATCTAATTCTGAGTTTCCTGTGAATTAGAAGTAACTGGGACTATCTCTAATAAGTGTAAATTGCATCGTGCTTTAGGGCATAATTTGATTTGTGCTTAGCTATTAATTTGATCATTTAGTATGTGTTTAGGTTAGAATTGTGTTAGTTTGTTAATTATTTATGTTTTAAATGTTTTATAGGTTAGTATAAGATTTTGAGCTTAAATATTATGTTTTTAAGATACCTTGATGTGTTTGCTAGTGTTTCAGGGTCAATATCAAAGAATAGAGGAGTTTTAGATGACATTCGAGCTAAAACAATGGCCCACAATCATGATAGAAGGCTCAGATGTGAGCCACGATCGTGGCCTGCATCAGCCAGACGCACAGTTGCTTACGAACTTTATGTTTTAAGGGACTTTTTAGACCTTTCAGACCCTGGAAAGACCCTATGGTTATGCAAAACATAAGACTATTTAAAGAACATTAAGATGAACACAAAAGGAGCTCTTGACTCGACGGGCTTCCCTAATTAGGAGGTTTCCTGACGTTGCTGCCTTCCGTCCATCTATTCTAAGTCATTATTTCCTTTTCGTTTCGATGTTATTTATGTATAGAATTGAGATGGATAGTATGATGATAGGACTTTTTGAAATATTGATGATGTTCTAAATTCTCCTTCGAGATTTTATTTTGATTTAATGATAATTTAGTCTATTGTGTTTATTGGATGAATGTCATGATTTGATTGCGTTCTTATATAATCGGTAATAAATTGAGAGGTTGAACTAAATAAAACAATTAAATTAGGTTAATTAGAGTTAGGAGATTTAATAAAACTGTGACAAATCATAATGGTAATTATACAGAGAGAGATATCGTGTGATGTTCTGATAGTTTATTAGAGTGCTTCAGATTTAATTAGGGTTTTGGATAATTTGTGAATTGAGAGATTGTAAGTTCCATAATCTGATTAGAGTTTATAATTTAGGACATAATGGTTATAACAAGAGAGAGAGAGAGTAATCAGCCCTATGATAGTCTACAACTGACACTCTATGATCACATAATCGGCTAGGTTAGCATTAATGATAAGTAAAATCCCCTTTCTCATAAATTAGTAAATTCCTTAGGTTAATTTCTATTGTGATTGCATATTGCTCACTTGTTAATTTCTATTGTGATTGCATATTGCTCACTTGTTATTACTTTTGTGATTAAGTTTTGATTTGATTAGTTGAACTCAATTCTTGTAATTAATTTCTGTTGCATATTTTATTTTCAGTTTTATAGTTTTTCTGGCCTTAGATTTTAGGATTAGATTACTCTCCTTCTTTATGAGATCAAAAACTTTAATACTATGCTACGAACTATGTGTTTGCGAAATATTAAGGGTTTATAAGATTAAAACTTACCCCGATTAAGTTTTTGGCTCTATTTCGGGGAAGGCAAAGAATAGTTTAGTTCTCTTAGTCTAAGGCATTTTAGTTAGTTTTAAGTTTTTCCGTTCTTTCCATTTTTTTGTGTCCGTGCTCTTGCATGAACATAAGAGTTATAAGAAGTTCAAGTCACATGGTTGAAACTGTAAAACTTGACATCAGTTATCTAAAACGTTCAATTAGAAAAGCTCATAGTAAAGAAGAAGAATAAACTGCAAAAGCAGCAATGATCGAGGAGTTTCAGCAAAGTTGGATCAAGGAGCGAACCAAGGGAATCAACCGAGAACCCTTGTGGACTTTATGAGACTGGGCTTTAATGCAGTCAATCAAGCTGTAGCTAGGCCATTTGTGCAAGCAACTTCGTTTGAAATCAAACTAGCCCTTCTAAATATGCTTTACCAAAATGTGCAATTTTATAGATTAACGGATGAAGACCTGAATGCACATATTGTCAATTTCATTGAAATCTGTGATAACTTCCATTATCATCAGATGTTAGAGGATGCTGTAAGAATGAGACTCTTTCCTTTTATCGTAAGGGATAGAGCAAAAGCTTGGTACCATTCCCTCAACCTGATTAATGTCATAACTTAGGACCAATTGGTTCGTGCCTTTTTAGATAAGTAATTTCCCCTTACTAAGACTACGAAGATTATTAAGAAGACCACAAACTTTCAATAAGGTGATGGGGAATCGATTTATGAAACGTAGGAACGATACAAAGACTTGTAAAGAAAATGTCCACACCATAACTTACCTAAAGAATTTCTTTTGCAAATGTTCTATGATTGGGTTTGATGTGTGTAAGTTTTGATAATGCCCTTGATAATCCGCAAGTACATGGTTCGTTAGTATAGTACCTAAGGTATTGATCCCACGAGGAGGGATAATCTAATCCTAAAATCTAAGGCCAAAAATAAATACAATAATTCAAATTGCTTGAAACTAAAACGAGAACTCAATTCAATCAATCAAATCAAATCACGAATTAATCATAGAAATACTAATTACTAAGCAATTGCAACACACCCAAGAATAAACCTAAGGAAATTACCAATTGAGAGAAAGAGAATTTCACCTATCCTTAATGCTAACCTAATTGATTATGAACTGTTGGATTATTGGTTCTAAACGATCTTAGGGTTGATTACCCTCTCTTGACTTATAACCATTAACTCTAAATCATAAACCCTAATCAAATTACGGTGGTTGCAATTTCTCAATTTACAACCTATTCAAAACCCTAATTAGTTTTGAAGTTCTCTAATAAATTACCGAAAATCGATGCAAGATCTCTCTTTGCAAAAATTACCGATTTGATTTAATTCTAATTTCTATTAAATCACCTAAATCTCGTTAGTCGAATTTAATCATTTTTCATTTGATTCACCATCTCAATTTATTATCAAATTATGCAATTGTAGAATTAAATCACAACAAATCCAAATAAAACATAAACAGTCAGATTTCATCAATTCAAGAACAAAACTCTTAAAGTGAGTTTAGAACATCCTCAATATTTAGATCTTATCATCAACTATTCAATCAAATTCTATACAATGATAAAACTAAAAATAAACAGTAAATACAATTGAAATGGAGGACAGGAGGCAGCGACGACAGGAAACCTCTTGATTCGGAAAGTACATTGAGTTAGCTTCTTCTCCTCTTTTTGCTTTCTTCTTCTCTTCCTCAATCTCTCGATAAATTCTCTCTAGGGTTTCTTAAGGTGGTAATGTAAAAGCTCTTTTTCTGCCTTTTTGTCTTATTCTTTAAATATTCTTTATATTCTAAGCAGCACTAGTTTTTTGAGGTCCGAAAGGTTTGAAAAATCCCTAGGAACTTGACATTTTTTAGTGTCTATTCGTATGCCCGACGTAGGCCACGATCGTGGCCCTGCATTCGAGCCTTCTGTTATAATCGTGGCATATAGGCCATGATTTTGGGCCATGTCCTGAGTTTCTGTCACGATTGTGGTATGCAGGCCATGATTGTGGGCCAATTCTAGTGCTTCTCGCATGATTGTAGTCTGTTGTGCCATGATCATAGGTCGTTGTTTCGGCCCAAATGTCTCCGAAACTACTTTATTCATCGATGTTGACCTTGAAACACTAACAAACACATCAAGGTACCTCAAAAATATAATATTTAAGCTCAAAGACTTGTACTAACCCATAAAACACTTAAAACACAAATAATTAACAAACCAATACAGTTCTAACCTAAACACATACTAAATGATCGAATTAATAGCTAAACACATATCAAACTAAGCATTAAAATAAGATGCAATTCACATTTATTAGAAATACAATAAAAATATGAGCAACGTAGGGAATTACAACATAACTCCGAGATTGTAGCAAACAAAAAATGTGAATATTGCCTACACCCACATCTATATTGCATTCATCAACAGTAAAATCCTTTAAACCTTCTAAGCATATCAATAACAAAGTGTTTGATGATTAGCACAAGGCCTCTATTTTTAGTGTGAAGATAAGTACAACCTAGGTCATAAATGTAAGAAAAAAAATACAATTTTATATGATCTTTGAAGATGAAGATAACGCGAAGGTGGTGCCAGAAGAACACAAAGAAAAGTATAAGGAAATGCAAAGGGAGATTGACTATCCAAATATTTCAATGCAAGCTATGATGGGTTTGTCGGGAGATATGGAATTAAAAAAAATGAGATTAGTTAGCATGCACTGAAGAAGGGCAATCCATATGTTGGTCAATAATGGTATCACTCATAATTTTGTGGATATATCAATCGTAAGGAAAGGCGTTTGTGAGATTCAAGGTATAGAACCTATCTTTATCAAGGTGGGTGGGGGACTATGGCTAGAGTGTCATCAATACTTTGAAAATTTTATATAGACAATATAATGATCACAATTCACCATGAGTGTGTTGGTTCTATCAATAAAAGCGTGTGATGTCGTACTGTGAGTCCATTACTTAGTAGGATTAAATGATGTGCTATGTAATTTCAAAGAGTTGACGATGACATTTAATTGGGAAGATCGGGTGGTGACATTAAATGGGAATATGGGAGGTAGATCATGAGTCATCTCATACAAAGAGTTTAAGAGGACATTATAGCATTCGAAAAGTGGACAACTACTCATGATGCAGTTAACATTTCCAATAGAATACCAGTTGCAATAGATGAGAGTGAAGGATGAGCAATTGAGTTCATTTTACGAAATTAATGCAATCTTGTCAGAACACCAGGTAATTTTCCAGGAAACGAATCAACTTCCACCTAATCACAAATACAACCATTAGATTCATTTGAAAGAAGGGGCTGAAGCTATTAATATCCAACCATACCGATAATTCGAAACACTGAAGGATGTTATTGAATAATCAATAAGGGACCTAATGAATCAAGGGTTCATTTGGCATAACTACGACCCTTATACTTTACCAGTCGTCCTTATTAAGAAGAAGGATAAGTCATGGTGAATGTGAGTGGACTACCATGAGTTAAATAAGTATAGGATTAAGGACAAGTTCCCTATACCATTAATAAAAGAGCTTCTGGACAAATTGCATGGAGCTAGGTGGTTCACCAAATTAGATTTGTGTTCAGGGTACCACTAGATTCAAATACAAACTAAAGACATCCCAAAAATGACGCTCAAAATACACGAGGGCCATTATGAGTTTCTGGTAATATCGTTTGGCTTGACAAATGCTCCCTCGACATTTTAAACATTGATGAACGAGTTGTTTAAACCATATTTGCGACACTTCATTATGGTATTTTTTGACGACATCTCAATTTACAACCATTCATTACAATTACATGTGTAATATATCACTATTGCCATGCAAAATCTAAGAAATAATTAGTTGTTTTTACCTGGAAGTAAATGTGGGTTTGGAGTGTAATAGATTGAGTATCTTAGGTATACCATATCAGATAAAGGAGTGATGACAAATACATGGAAAGTGAGAACAATTGAAGAATGGCCAAAACCAAAGAGCCTTAAAGAATTCAAAGAGTTCTTGGGAATCACAGGTACTATTGGAGATTTATAAAAGGCTATAGGATCATTGTAAGACCATTAACATAATTGTTGAAGAAGGAGAGACTAGTTCAATAAGATTATCAATAGGAAGGAAAGATAGCATTTAAGAAAATGAAAGAAGAAATCATGTTGGCATTAGTGCTAGCCTTCCCAAATATTTTAAAATCATTTATGGTAAAAGCAGACACTAGTGGATTAGGCATAGGGGTTGTCTTACAACAAGAGGGTCATCATATTGCTTTCCTTAGCAAAACACTAGCTAAGAGACACCAAAGATTATCAGCCTATAAAAAGGAATTTTTGGCAGTGATAAAAGTAAATAAATAGTGGCATCATTACCTTAGCTATAAACCTTTCATTGTGAGAGTAGATCATAGAAGTCTTAAATAGTTGTTGGAGAACGTCTTTCAACCCCTTTCAAACAATCATGGCTTCCGAAGCTACTTGGTTATGACTTTAAAGTTTAGTACCACAATAGGAAAGAGAACATAGTAGCAGATGCTTTTTCAAGGATCACCACTGTAAAATTATTTATGTTATCATTAACTCAAGTGTAAGGAGGCTTGTTGGAGGATGTTAGAAAAAGTTGGGAGATGGATTGCACAAACATGATATAATTAAGAAGGAAGCGTCAAGAATTATAAAGTTGAGCACTTATGAATGGAAAGAAGGATTACTTAGGTGGAGGGGAAGACTTACGACGGGTGTAAACAAGGTGCTCCAAGAGAAAATAATTGATGAGACAATAGGGGGGATATGCAAAAGTGATGGTAACTACAAAAAAATCGCAAAACATGTTCCATTGGAAGGGAATGGCAAGAGATGTTCAAAACCACGTGTAGAAATGTATGAACTGTCAAAAGAATAAGCACGATAACTCTCCTTATCTGGGACTCTAACTACCAATTAAAATCCTAAAGGGTAGTTGAAGGGAGATTAGTGTAGACTTTATTAAGGGGTTACCTATGTTGAAGGGAAAATATGTTATTTTGGTCGTTGTTGATTATTTTACAAAGTATGCTTACTTTATTTTGGTGAAAAATCCATTTTTAGCAAGTAACATTGTAGAGCTGATTCTCAACCGCGTATTTAAGTTACATGGTATACTATAATCGATCATTAGTGATTGAGATCCTATGTTCTTGACCAAATTTTGGTAGGAATTACTTTAGTACAAAGGTCAGTTTGAAATGCTCTACCACTACCATCCACAGACTGATAGTCAAACAAAAGTTGCTAATAAGATTCTATAAGCTTACCTGTAATGTTTTTGCAGTGAGATGCCACAATGATGGAGTGAATAGGTGTCATTGGCCGAGTGGTTATACAATATGACACATCACTCAACCATCAATACCATGCCTTTTGAAGTCTTATATGGATGTCCTCCACCGGTTTACACTCTAAACATAGTGGGAGACTTAATAGTAATGAATTTGGATCAAGCTTTTAAAGATCGAGAAGAAATGTCAAATATAAAAAAAAATCATTTACAATGGGCACAAAACCAAATGAAGCAAGATCCAAAAAGATCAAAACGTGAGTTTGAAATAGGTGGCATTATTTTTATTAGCGTATATTGTGTATATTATTTTTGGAAAATATTACAATGAGTTGTATTTAGATAGCTATCTTTTAGGAGTAGCATAAGGAATGATATAATTAAGGAGGCTCAGGTTACAATCCAAAAACTTATAGATATATTTCGTTTTTTGCATGAATGAATAGAGAGAGCTTTCCCTTTGTGATATGGCATAAGAGTCATGCCAGACTTAACCGATCAATCTAAATTACCTAGCTGCCATTGCTATGGCTGGAGAAGAAGGCAAAGGCAAAGATGGTGGTAGCGAGATAACATTGAGAAAGATGATTTTGCCATATGACATAATTGGGAATGAAAACCCTGGAACCTTGATAATGCAAGTTTAATTAAAGGGTGGGAATTATGATGAATGAGCTCGATCTCTCAGGACTGCATTGAGAGCACGAAAGAAGTTTGGCTTCGTGGATGGAACAATCAAGCAGTTAGATGAGAAATCACAAGATCATGAAGATTGGTGGATTAATAATTCATTGCTAGTCTCTTGGATAATGAATACCATTGAACCTTTGTTACATTCAATGATTTCACATATAGAAGAGGCACAAGGTCTTTTGGAGGACATAAGAGAGCGGTTCTTGTTAGCCAATAGACCATGCATAGAACAATTGAAAGCTAAACTTGCCGAGTGCAAATAAAGGGGATTAAGTATTGTTACCTACTATGGAAGACTGAAGAAATTGTGGGAAGAATTGGCAAATTATGAACAAATGACAACATGCAAGTGTGGGTTGTGCATGTGTAGACTTGAAACATATGGGAAAAGAGGCATGAGGAGGAGAAGGTGCACTAGTTTCTCATGGGACTTGATGAGACTCTCTATGGAATACTGAGATCTAATTTGCTCGCCCAAGATCTTTTGCCCATCTTGAACAGAGTTTATTCAACTCTAGTGCAGGAGGAGCGTAAGAGAACCATTACACGTGGAAAGGAGAAGCGTGGTGAGTTAATGAGCTTTGCTATACAATATGGGTCTAGATCTAGATCCTGTAGCTGTAGTGAGGAGATAGATAAGAATATGGTATGAGTTAATTGCAACCATCTTAGACATAAGTCAACTACTTGCTTTCAATTGATTGGTTATCCTGAGTGGTGGGAAGATCACCCTCATGGAACTGGACGAGGAACTGGACGCAGTAAAAGAGGACAGTAAGTTATGCCTTCTGGTGGTAGAGGAAGGGTAGGCGGAATAAAGGGAAATGCAGCACAAACCTTAGGACTAGGAATGGTGGCCAATGTTATGGTTTCTAAAACTGATAAAATTGATGTTAGTGGACTTAATGGTGAGCAATGACAAACACTAATTAATCGCTCGAATGTTGCCAAGATGGGAGCTAATGAAAAATTGACTAGCAAGCCTTCTTCTATACAAATGGATTATCGATACAGGTGCTTCTAATCATATGACAGTAAGGATGGAATATTTGATTAATGTTCAAGATGTGCTGGAGTGTCTTGTAAGGTTCCCAGATGGAAAAATAGCGTTGCAACAAAGGAGGGAACAACGGTCCTTAGTGATAAATTGAGATTGACCAATGTTCTTTATATGCCAAGTTTGACTTGCAATCTTATTTCTGTGTCGCAATTAATCGACGAATCTAATTGTGTTGTTCAGTTCATTGACAAATTTTGTGTTGTGCAGCACTGCACTTTGAGGATGCTGATTGGTGCAGGTGAACAACGTGAGGGGCTTTACTACTTTTGAGGGATGGTAACTACAGTAACTTTGAAGACTGACGAAGAGAACTGGCAAAGAGAAGTCTTTTGATCTGTGGCACAGCAGCTGGGAACCCATCATCTAAGGTTGTAGGCGTGATCCCTAATACTGTTGCTAGTAGGAATAATAATCTATGGAATACAAAATGTGATGTTTGCCTTAGAGAAAAATAATCAAGAGATAGTTTTCCTGTTAGTGATAATAAAACAACAAAAATATTCCAGTTGATTCATTGTGGTTTGTAGGGACTTTGTTAAATTCCAGCTCTTTGTGGTGCATGATATTTTTTGACTATTGTTGATGATTGTTCACGAGCAATGTGGATTTATTTATTAATTGATAAAAAGGAGGTTTTCACAAGTTTATGCAATTTTATTGTTTTGGTGGAGCATCAATTTAACAAACAAGTGAAAATAGTGCGTAGCGATAATGGTATAGAGTTTACTTACATGAACAACTATTTTCGTGAACATGGTATTGTGCATGAGACATTGTGTAAAGGGACTCTTCAACAAAATGGATGGATAGAACGCAAGCATAGGCATATACTTAATGTAGCTCGTGCTTCACGATTCTAGGCTAATTTTCCTATTAAATTTTGAGGGGAATGCATTTCAATTGCCGGGTATTTAATCAATAGAGCACCTTCAATTGTCTTGCATGGCAAAACACCGTATAAACTCTTATATGATAAACCACCCTCGCTTGGACATTTAGCTGTATTTGGATGCCTGTGCTATGTGTATAATCAAGACCATAGAGGAGACAAATTTGGTAGTCGTAGTCAAAAATGCATTTTTTGTGGGTTATCCTTATGGCAAAAAAGGTTAGAGAATGTATGATTTAGAGCTAGGAGTGTTCTTTTTTTTTTGATAAAAGGTAAATATATTAAACCAAAAAGTTTATGTACATGGTCCTTGGGACATACCTCGACCAAAGGCTGTAATAAAAAAACATCAAAGTCATCTATACAATCAAAAATATCAAAAGGTAATGAGTTGATTAAGATAAATCCTATACAAGATCTTGTAAATTAAAGAATTTATCTTATAGACTGCATAAAAGCTCATAAAAGAAGCAGAATCTAACTGAATAGCATTCCTTGTCTTCCACACCGTGTAGATGGTACACACGAATGCCAACGTGCAGCTTTGTTTCTTAGGCGTGCTCCAGTGTAGTTTCTCCTAATCCATTTGATGGCACTGGATAGAGTAGACATAGCCCTTGTCAACCAAGCCAACCTCGAATCGCACTCCAAACATCACCTGAAAAAGAACATCTAAAAAACAAATGAGCAACAGTTTCTTGCACAGCACCACACAATCTACAAGTCAGATCTATATTAAGGAATGTCAAGTTATCCTTTGTTGGTAGTCAGTTATGAAGACTAAGCCATGCAATAAAGAAGAACTTGGGCAGAATACAGTTTTTCCAAATAAAGGACATCCAGGGCTGTTTATTATGCTTAACTTGAAGCAACTCAGACACCTTCTTTGGGGAGAGGGCTCCATTTATACATAGTCCATGCAGCTCGTTCACCACCTCCCGACGGCCACCCATTTTATCTACCAATGTGTTTCGAATCACAGCCAACTTCTTCATCAAGGGTGAGTCTTGGTTTAAAAGTTCCCAATCCCAATGTAATGATCCCCTTAAGTACGCCTCATGAATCCATTGCCCTCATGAATCCATTGCACCCATAATGAATCAACTTTGGAATGAATGTTCCATGGCACTTTAGCCAGCAAAGCCAAGTTCCATATTTTACAATTCTTCAATCCCAATCCACCCTCATCTACTGATGCACATATATATTCCCATGCCACCCTAAAGTGCTTACCACCCCATAAGAACAACCTACAAATAGAGATTATTTTCTCAAGAATAGACACTAAAATGAGGAACACTTGAAGCCAAAAAGATTGTACACCTTGAATTATAGATTTAATCAGCTCAATTTTGCCAACATAGGATAGAGTCTTGCCATTCTAGTCATTTATATAAGTCTAGAGGGAGTCAATCAAAACAAAAAATTGAGCCACCGAAACCTTAATAGGTGCCAACACTACAAGAAAATCATAAATTAGCGACGGAAATATATTACCGCCGGCAATACTGGAGGGAATGAATTTCGTGCAAAATCTCCGATAACATATAGTGACGACACAACCTTTACCGTCGACAAAAATTGCGAGAATGCTTCCCACAATTTAATTACTTTAGACGTGTATAGACAGAACATATTCCGTCGGTAAGTTATGCTCAGTGTCTGCTATTCATCGACGGAATATCATCCTATAACTGTCGGTAATAATTACGGGAATGCTTCTTACAATTAACTAGCTTCGGACATTTACCGACGGAATAGGTACCGTCGGTAAATGTGGTTCAGCTTTTGTTATATACCGACATAATGTGCTCCGTCGGTGTACATTAGATTAACTTTACCGAAGGAAATTTGTTTCCGTCGCAAAATGTAGTGGTAATAAGACACGGTGAAATAATTAGGAAATTTAAATACCAACGGAATGTATATTCTGTCGGTAAATGTCGACTAGTTAATAAATAAAATGACATCGTTTGGTTCTTCGTCTTTAACACGAACAGACCCACCCACCCCCAATTTCTTCTTATTCTCTCCTCCAGTCACGCCATCTGAATTTGACCCCCTTCCTTGCGTTTTTCGACCGTTTTCTGACTCATCGTGTATCATTTAAGGTAAGCTCTCTAATGGGTGTATTATTTCTCCAAAAAATGCATGTTTTTAGTGTTAATCATGGGTGTTTGGTGATGAAATTTTGCTTGATTATTATTATTGTTTGTGATTTTTTTGTGTCATTGTTGGTTGATTTGTTGTTTATATGTGTTATTATTGGTAACTAATAGAAAAATGCAATTGATTTGTGATTAGAGTGAGATTATACATATTGCCTATGAGGTGTTCGATAAAATGCCCTCTATGATGTTTGGAATGTTTCTTTTACTTATTATTAATTTTATTAATATTAAATTTATTGTATTTATCAATATTTTCATTAATTATTAATAATTATTATTAATAATAAGTATTAATATTATTAGTTTAATATTAATGATCTACTTATTAATAATTTGATTATTATTAAATTTATTATTTGTATCATTTAT
>JANZXP010122436.1:0-16755 GCA_027576715.1 Erythroxylum flavicans
GATTGCACTCTATATTGGGGTGATGATGCAAACGCTGAACAATGTCCAGAATGTGGAGAGTCTAGGTGGAAATCAGTAATTTTCAGCCCAAATGTTAGTGGCTTGGTATTACTCCTTTCGCTTTTGCAGATGACCTTATGTTATTTTCCCGTGGGGATTATCATTCCATACACCTACTTATGACTTTTTTGGCTGAATTAGGTCGAGTTATAGGTTTGAGAGTAAATCCCTCCAAATCTAATGTGTATCTACCAGGTGTGGGAGGTTGGGAGCGAGACCACATTTTCCATATGGTGGAGTTTCCTTTGGGGGAGTTCCCCATTCATTACCTAGGGATACCTCTGGTTCCCATGAAGGTATCCGTGGCATAATTTTCTGTCCTCATTGAATCGATGGAGGCTTTCATTAATGATTGGAATGGGAAGACTTTGTCTTATGCGGGACGCATTGAATTGATCAACTCTGTTATTCAAGGGGTTCTCTCCTTCTGGTTTTAGGCATTTGATATTCCTACAACTATATTGGAAAGGATAATTTTATGTGTAGGATGTTCTTGTGGGGAAACATTTTCAGGTGGCTTGGGATACCATTTGTGTACCAAAAGAGGAGGGAGGTTTGGGATTAAAAAATGGTAAATGGTGGAATTTGGCTCTCCTTTCAAAGGTGTTATGGAATATCCACTCTAAAGTAGATTCTATTTGAGTCAGGTGGATACACGAGGTTTATTTAAAGGGTACTGTAGTGTGCGATTGGGAGCCTAACAGTCGAGATTCTGCCCTTATGAAAAAACTAGCTTTGCTTCGTGACATTTTGGTAAGGAAAATGGGAGGCCGTGGGCAAGTGGAAATTGGGCTTCAATAATTTTGTACGAATGGGCTGCTCTCTTCATAGAAAATTTATGACTTCATTCAAACAAGACATAGGATCAAGCCATGGATGTCGTTTATTTGGAAGCAGTACATCCCGTCTAAATTCTCCTTTATATCTTGGCTTAGCCTTTATAATAGGCTCCCAACTAAAGACAAGCTACTCTTTTTGGATATTGATAGAACTTTTACTTTATGCAAGGTTGATAGGGAAATGGTGGAGCACCTTTACTTTAACTGTTTGTTTACCAAAGATGTTTGGAAAGGTATCCGGGATTGGTTAGGCATGACCTAGCCTATGACCAGGCTACATAGTGCAATCAAAAGGATTCAGAGATGTTACACAGGAGCGCATCTGAGAAGCAAAGCAGCTAAACTGGCTGTTCTTTGCACTGTGTACATAATTTGGAAGATTAGAAATGCAATCCAGTTAGATTCTGCTTCTTTTATGAGCTATGATGTAATATTCAAGATCAAAACTTTAGTTTATAAGGTTTTGTATAGATTATATCCTCTCGATATTATTTCTTTTTTATGTATGTGGACACTTGTAGATTGAAACTCTCTTGGATGTACTGAGGACTCTTCGGTTATACTAGGGGTAATTTTTACTCCCCTCCATTTGGATGTTATAGGGCAATAGGTGTAAGGGATATGGAGTAGCTACAGGTTTTGACACTCCTGGTGCTACAGGTATGGGTAGAGCTTGGGTAGACTTGGACTCCATACTTCCCTTTGTGTTGACATGTAGGAGAGGAGGTGTTCAATGCTTATTGGTGCTTGGGTCTGTGGTGGGCAGAGGTGGATGCCTTCAGCGATGTTGTAAGTGATGATGATAATTTGACTTCATGGTTGGTTTGGTAGGATGGTGGCTGCATATGTTACTAATTAAGGGCAGTTGATACTTGATGGAAGAAGCCTTTGGCTGGAGATGCTGTTCACAAGTTACGTGCAATGGTGCAATCACGGCAGCCAAATGTTGTGAGCTTTGTTAAGCTGTCTTGGTGATGTGCTAGAAGACAATATAGATACTTTGGTTGGTAATTTTATCTTGATGGACGAAGCCTTTCCTCTGGAACCGCTGCCCAAGCCTTATGTGCATGGGGATACTGTTTTCGACTATGCAACTGTTCACCGAGTACTGTTCATGGTAGAAGGCTTACTATTCAGCGCCAGACATTATTCATTGTCAGACAATATTCACCACCGGAAATGCTGTTTATCGATAGAAACACTGTTCACTGTAGTAGCTGACTTCTAGTTGCTTTGCATGCCTAGCCTCACTTTGGTTGTTTTCTCAGTAGAAGATGACATCTTGATGATTATGGCAAAGTTGCATAACTAGCCTCCTTTTGGATGTATTGGGGTACTTTGTTTATTTTCTTTGGATGTATTGGGGATGTGGGTGTAATTTCTGTCATTTATGTGATCCTTTAGATGAGTGGGGACCTCCGTCCGGATCAATCTTCCTTTTTTTTTAATTTTTGTACTACTACTTGTATTTTATAGGAGAAGCTGTTTGATTATTGAGGGTAGGGGTATGCCCTACAGGACCGTATAAATTCTCAATTTGGTATAATACATTTACATTTTACCAAAAAAAAAGAGATATTAGTCATTAGTAGTGAGCATTTTTTAGTGTTCTCAACATGGGCGATTTTCTCCTAAGTCACGCATACAACCAAAACTAGTTACACTTTTTTTATTTTGGGTTCCTTTGAATTTACTGTATTCTGTCTCGTGCTCTTTAGTGTTCCAGTCGACATTTTGTATGGATTCCTGGTCACTCGATTGTGGAATCAATTGTTAAGGTTAAAAATTTCTGGATGATAGATTTCAATTAAGAGGGAGAAACTATTAGGGCTTCATTTTTCATTGATGTCTTCGCAAATTTGTGGAATCAATTTGGGGATTTTTTAGGGTTTCCAGGTTGAGGCATCCAATTCTATGTTGGGGAAATTTTAGGGCCTCACTGTTCTGAGGTGGCTATTACAGAACTGATGTTCGTCAGACTTGATCTATTTCTTTGGGGGTTGGTTTGATTGTGAGGGTTTCTGTGTTTTAATAGTCGGGGGGTTAGGGAGGATCTGCAATAAATTTGAACTGTCGGGGAGGCCTGCAGGTAGATTGTGTTCAGTTGGATAGGGGTTTGAGATACCAGTGTAAGGTGCTGAACTGCAGTATGTAGATGGTGTGAGAGGTGAGTAAATTGACTGCGAAAGTGTGTGGGATTCTGAAGAACGTATTGGTTCCTGTATTTACTAGATTGGAGGATATTGAGAGTAGGGGTGGTGTGGGAGAAGACTATCGGGAGAGTTGGTAGGCCCCTCACCAGAGTCTTTTAGAGCTCTGGGCCATGGGGAAACGTCGAAACTTAATAAAGCAAAGTAGGGATATCACCAAAGAATGTGTGCTAGGGCTATAATCTTCAATAGCAGCAAATGGGAAAGAAAACTATTTGGAAAATCATGCAAAAACCTCCCCAAAAGGGCTAAAGATCCAATCTGCTATTAGGGCTTACAAAGTGGTACAGAAAGGAGCTCGAGTGTAAATGTCGTAGGTAATGTAGTTCTAAACTCTAATATGACTACTCATCAGAAGGGGGATGAGGATATATCCACTTCTGATGAGTATACTGAAAATATTGATGTGAATGAGGAGTTATGTGACTCGGAAGAGAAGGGGAGTGACTCGAGTGAAACTGATGCAAGTTCGGAGGAGGCAGAAAGTGCTCACCAGGTGCTTAGTGAAATGCCAGACTCAGTAGTTCCTAACAAATACAAGCATCCAACTGTGAGTTTGCCTGCGTATGATGGAGGGGAAACTGGGATCCGTAAGCTGAGAGAAAACTTGTCAACCCCAATACAGCCCCCCAAGAATGCAGCACCTATAAAGCCCTCCTTTGTTAGTTTATTTAGTAATAACAGAGAGTTAAACCAGGGGCTCCATCTAGAACAATTTGTTGTGGAAGATCAGGTAGTAATGGAAGCTACAGATGTTTCTTCACTTGAAACAGATTGGGGATATTGTCTAGTGGGGTGTTTCATTGGTAAATTCCTAGGGATGAAGGCTCTTGAAGGGTTAATGGACAAATGGGCTGTAAGATGCAAAGTATTACCACACAAATGGGGTTGCATCATTTTTCAATTTAAATTTGAAGAGGAAAGAATTGAGGTACTAGCTGGTGGGCCTTACTTACTATTTGGAAAATCTCTAATCTTGAAGAAGCTATCTAAAGGCTTCTGTTTTGATTATAGAGAGTTTATGGAAGTGCCATTATGGATACAACTCCTAAACATTCCTCTAGAGCTGTGGAATGCACGAGGTTTGCCAAAATTAGGATCCAAGATAGGCAGACCAATTTGTACTAATTGTATAACTAGCACAAAGGCCAGGATAGGTTTTGCTAGATTATTGGTGGAGGTCAATGTAGCCAACAAACCAGTCCTCAACTTTGATGTTCGAATGCTTAAGGACAATAAGTATACTCAAAATGTGGTGTATGAATCTTTCCCTAGCTATTGCTATGCATGCTAAAAGTTCAGACATACTCCTTGTGATTGTAAGTCTAAGATTAGGATGAAACAAGCACCTGAGGGGAATAAGACAACCCCTGTGGAGAAGTAACCACAGTTGGAGAATAATGATGCAATTCAGGAGGGTGTGATACAAGATCAGGATTAACCTGTTAAGAATAGCGAAATTGGTGTTTTGACTAGATAGGGGAGCACAAACAGCAGTCTTAGGGAGGAAAGGTTGGAAAATGAGGCTACTGCATTGCCTCGGATTCCAATCCAAAAAGCTCAGTAAACCTAGGACATAATCTACTAATACAGGAGAGGGAGAGTGGCAGAAAGCTGCCCAAAAGTCTAGAAATAGAGGAAAATGTACCTCGACATAATTGGATAGTTTAGTACATAGGGGATCTTCAAATCTGCCATATATGGGAAATACTGAAAGGGTGCCCTTAGATACAGTAACAACAGAAAAAAGAGCTTCTGGCCCCTACCAGGTTGGAAACACTGAACTTGATAAAAGTAAGGGTGTGGTTACAAGTGCTATGAAGAACACTTCAGTTAATGAAAGAATTCCATCGTTGCAAGCCAACAAAATAGAAACTACTGGAGGAAATGGGGGGGGGGGGGGTAGCAGGCTGGCTCTTTTGGACCTGATAAGAGTAAAGGTAATGCTCCAACTAAAAGATTAGGAAGTGGAAAAGCCTCCAACCATGCATCATGAATATTCTTTGCTGGAATGTCCGAGATCTAAATAAGGCCTCGAGACAACATCGTGTTGTCAACTTAGTGAGACAGCACTATTGTAAATTAGCTTGTTTTTTGGAAACAAAAATGAATATGGAGGGATTAAGGAGCATGATACATAATAGGTTTCAAGGCTAGGAGTATAGTCAAAATTTTGGAAGTATTGAAGGAGGTCGAATGTGTATACTATGGAACCCTCAAGGTTATAAGTGTGATGTGTTGGTGGTAGGAGAACAACTTATCCATTGCAAAGTCCATTGCCTTGTTACTTAACAAAGTTTTTTTGTCTCCTTCGTGCATGGACTATATAGTGTCTCTAAAAGAAGGGAACTGTTGTAGTAGTTGATGGAGTTGGGTTTAGCCATTTCATTACCTTGGATGATAATGGGAGACTTTAACTGTGTTTGTACTACTGAGGAGAGAATGGGATGTCAACCCCCTTCTACTTATCTCCTTAAAGATTTGGTAGATCTTTCGATTTCATTAGGGTTGGAAGATGCACCCTTTATAGGGGAGTTCTTCACATGGAAAAAAAACCTCCTTTGGGCCAAATTAGATAAGGTTTTATTAAATCAGTGTTGGGGATCAATGAGATATGCATGTTCAGCACATTTCATGAAAATGTTACCAAATTCTGACCATTGCTCGATTGTGATCACTTTAAAAAACTTGACTTCTAATGGGTAGAAACCATTCAAGTTCTTTAATATGTGGATCGGCCACCCTGGATTTAGAAATATCTTAGCTGCACATTGGGAGGAATAAGTGGTGGGATCAGCCCAATTTGTACTATGTAAAAAATTGAAGCTCCTAAAGTAACCCTTGAAAGCCCTAAACACATATGTGTTCAGCCACATCTCTGACAGAGTACAAAGAGCTATAGATGGTTTCCAGCTAGCTTACAAAGCATCTTTGCAAAGCCCGAATGATCATGACTTGAAATAGGAGTTGAACACAAAGCAGAAAGAGGCTCAGTTTTTAATAAAGGCTGAGAGGCGGCTTTTTCAACAAAAGGCCAAAGGTACTCATCTTGTGGAAGTTGATAAGGGTACTAAGTATTTTCATGCAATAGCAAAAAAGAGGTGTATGCAGAATCACATTTCCTACGTAGAGTGTTCTAAAGTTTTATATGGAACTCCTTGGTTCCTCTACTACTGTGAGATGTATTGACCAACATATGGTGAGTAGTGGTCCTCTCCTTAACGCAAAGGAACGAACTTTGTTAGTAGAACCAATAAGGGACGTGGAGATAAAAAATGCACTATTTGATATAGAAAATGATAAAGCATCAAGGCCAGACAGATACACCTCAACTTTCTTTAAAAATCAATGGGATGTGGTTGGAAATGATTTACGCCAAGCAGTAAGGGAATTTTTTGAAAAGGGGAAGTTGCTTAAGCAAATAGACCATATTATTCTTACCCTAATAACGAAGAAGAAGACAGACTTGAAACTTTCTGATTTTCAGCCTATTGCATGCCTCAATGTTAGTTATAAAGTGATCACAAAGATATTATCCAACCGTATGGCCTCAGTTGTGGGGACCATAGTGGACCCAGCTCAAGTAGCTTTTGTGCCAAGACGGAATATGCATGATAATATTTTCCTAGCCCAGGAGCTTATGAGAGGATATTCTAGGAAGCGAATATCTCCTAGATGCATGCTCAAAATTGATCTTACTAAAGCCTATGACACAGTGGAATGGAATTTCTAGAAGCAATGTTACAAGGGTGGGTTGGGATTTCTAGGTAAATTTACCAGATGGATTATGGAGTGTGTTTCTACCACATCCTACTTAATATCGGTTAATGGCACTCTTCATGGGATGTTTCAAGGCAAAAATGGGCTTAGACAAGGAGACCCCATCTCTCCAACAGTATATCTTTTATGTTTGGAATATCCCTCTCAACTAATCAAAATAAGAACCTCCAACACCCTCTTCAAGTATCATCCGAAGTGCCAAAAGTTAAAAATTACACCCTTTGCATTTGCGGATAATCTGATGATGTTTTCAAGAGGTGACCATGCTTCCATTCAAGTTTTAATGAATACTTTGGCTAAACTGGGGAATGTGGTTGGGTTGAAAGTTAATCCTTCTAAGTCAAATGTGTACTTAGTAGGGGTTCAGGGCTGGCTAAGAGAGGATATCCTACAGATGGTGAAATTTCATACAGGAGACTTTTAGGTACGCTACTTGGGGATCCCCTTAGCACCTATGAAGGTTTCGGTTGCATAATACTCCATACTTATTTAATTCGTGGAAGCTTATATTCATATCTGGAATGGGAAGTCCTTATCTTATGCAGGGAGGATAGAGTTCATTAATTCTATGATTCAAGGAGTACTCTCATTTTGGATCCAGTCCTTCCCTATACCAATTACAATTGTAGAGAGAATAACCTCCATGTGCAGACTATTTTTGTGGGGAGGAAAACATTTTAGAGTGGCATAGGATAACATATGTATACCCAAAGAGGAGGGAGGATTGGATCTAAAAAATTGTAAGGTATAGAATTCGGCTTTACTTTCCAAAGTATTATGGAATATCCATTCTAAAGTGGACCCTCTTTGGGTGAGATGGATACATGAAATTTATTTAAAGGGTTCCTCTGCATGGGATTGGAAACCTCATAACCATGACTCTCCCCTCATGAAGAAACTATCTTTGATCCGAGACTTATTGGTAGAGAAAATTGGGGGTCCAAGGTTTGTGGTAGAGAGGTTGCAGAATTTCTGTATAAGAGAGATTCTTTCCTCGTAGAAAATTTATGAGATGATCCGGACTAAGTGTTAGCAAAACCCATGGATATCTTGCTTATGGAAGCAATATGTACCTCCAAAGTTTTCTATCATTACATGGCTAAGCCTTCGTAATAGGCTACCTACCAAAGACAACTTGTTACTTTTGGAAATTGACAGAATATGCACCTTGTGTAATGAGGAGATGGAAACAGTCGATCATTTTTTTCAAGTGTCCTTTCTCAGGCAAAGTTTGGCGAGGCATCCGAGACTGGTTAAGCATGACCCAAACTATGTCTACTTTGTCTAGCGCCATCAAGTGGATTAGAACCATTTACACTGGAGCTTGTCTACAAAGCAAAGTATCAAAATTGGCAGTCCTCTGCACCATTTATATGATATGGAAGACTAGGAACGCAATTCAATTAGATCTTGCTTCTATTTTGAGCTTTGATATAATTTTTAAAATAAAAATTTTCATGTATAAAATCCTGTATAGATTATACCCTGCTGAAATGATCACTTTCTGATTTTTTTTGCATTTATTGACATTTTTATGGCTAGGGTATGCCCCTAAAGCCTTGTAGTCTTACTTGGTCGGGGTATGCCCCTAAGGACCATGTATTCTTTATAATGTTATTGGTGGGTAGTGGTCTTGCCTGTAAGCTTGATAGCGTATGGTTGTTCCTTGTAGTTGAGCAAATTACCACTTGGGTGTATTGGGGTCTTGGGCATTTTTATAGTAAACTTGAGCTGAGTCACTTGCCAGGGGTATGCCCCTTTGATTCTTGTATGGTGTTTGGTGCAGTTACTGCAGGCTTTGGAGGCCACCAATGCTGCAAATATGTGTGGGTGGTTAACTAAGGTTTTTACTGGAAGGATGGACCCCAATTTTCTACGTGGAGCACATGACCTAACTAGCCTAAACATTATTTGTTGTTGACTGCAGATCTATGTGGACGGGGCTACTGTTCACCGAAGAGGATATCAGTTGGGGCTGAAGGGGGGTTGGTGTAGGTTCATTACTGGCATGGCAGCCGACGTGGATGAAGGAAAAAGGGGTTACATTTACTATTCACTACAGAGGATGATATTAGCTACTGGATGGGGATGGTGCAGGAGAAATATTTAGCTAGGGTTACTGTTCAAGGGAGTAGATGACATCCAATACTGACTAGCAGAAGTTGCAGGAGACTCAGATGGAAATGCTTCGAGATAGGGATGATACCCTCATCTACATTAATAAAGAGATAGCTGGCTGGGTTACTGTTCACAGTATAAATGACTTTTAATGCTAGTTGGCAGCTAGTGCAGGTGACACATTTGGAGATGCTGGCTAGCCTCAGCTTGGATTGCTTCTCCAGCTACTGCTGGAAGGATTTTGTACTCCTAGAGTAAGCTGACAGTTGGTGCTGGTTTGCCAAGGAAACATTGTTCCTTGCAGCTGAGATTGGTGTTGGTAGAGAGTTATACCTTTAGGAGGATATTGCAACTAGTGAAGGCTTCCTCCAAGGAGATTTCAGCTGATGCATAAGAGGAAGTCTTGTATACGGCCTCTATTCGGTTGTATGGGGATCTTGGTTAATACGATCTTGGATGTATTAGGGAAGTGGTAACAAGTCATGTAGATTTTAGGATCCTACTGAAAAAGGGGTCGATATGGTTGGGCCAAGCCCAACCACCCTTTTTTATTTGAATTTTTATACCTGCTTGTAGAAGACTTTACATCTTTATGGTCAAGGTATGCCCCAAAGGACCGTGTATATACTCTTTTTCATACAATACACTTACATTTTACCCAAAAAAAGAAAGAGCTATTAGTCTGTTAATCCTCACTATGTCCAAACCTGGTAACTTTCCCTGTGTTGAGTTAAATTAAGCCTCAGGCTCCACTTCTAGTGGCACCTTTCGTCAATTCCTTTAAGTTTCAGCCTTGCGAACATACTCCCTCTAGAACTCGAAGGCTTTGAATTCTCATAAGGTGCCAGTAAAGTCCTAAAAGCAACGTTTGTCGATCCCTTGTCGGCATCGTTTATGGTTGAGACTAGGATAGTATCTGATCATCTTCGAGCCCTCAACTTTTGTTCTTAATTAATGAAAACATCCTTGACAAATGCTTTCATAGTTGTTCGTGTTTCATAAATCCAAGAATTTCACCTCTGACCATGAAATACGAATACCCCCAATAGTCCCTGTTAATCATTACTTCGATCCTAAAGGTCAACACAATAAAACTGAAATTGTTTGGCATATCTTATGCTAATTGTAACGAGCATAGACTTTCACCAATGCCCGTTTGGCACTTGAGTACACTCTCATTCCCAAGTCAGACTTCTACACAAAACACTTTGCTAAAGAGAAGAAGGAATATGGGAGAATGTAAGAACACTTCTATTAAAGAACTCTCAAGAAAGCTATAATGCTTACAATGCACTCTATGATCTTCTATCTTCTAAATGAGACAACCCCAAAAGGGTATTTATACTTTCTTCTTTTTAGAATGGATGGTTAAGATCTACTTGATCTAATGGTTTATATTGACCTTCTAGAATTCTCTACACTACTCTACATACTTCATGTACATTATGTATATATCTATAACATTCTACAAGCTTCTATTAGATTTCATGTTGTTCCACTATGTTCTATAAGCTTCCACGAGCTTTTATAGTCTTCTAACATATTCCAGAAGCTTCCAGGGTGTTCCATAAGCTTCTACCATACTTTAGAAGACTCTTTTGGGTCTCAAACCTCATCTTGTGTGTTTTAAAACATATGGAACGTATCATTCTCCCCCACCTAATCTGGCAACGTCCTTGTAGAATCTTGGTGGAACTCTCAAATCTTGTCTTTGTATTGCCAAAGAGAAAGCTCATGCTCCCAATTAGCTTGACTTTGCAGTTGTCCCTTCCATTTGATTAAGTATTCGTCATATACCGGATGTGAGCCTCTCCTAGGTATAGCTCTATATGCCAAGATCTCTTCCACCTTTCGTTTGTGTGTTGTCATCATAGCAGTGGGTGTGCACCATGATTCACCCCTACTCAAATCTTCATTATTAGCATGATAAGGTTTTAGAAAATGTATATGAAATATAGGATGAATCTCCAAATGTAAGGGTATCTTGACTTAATACACCAACTTGTAGACTCACTCCGCTGCAAAATGTATGAGAATTGGGTAACATCGAGCAACTTTACCTAATCTCGCTGGTTGGCACTCACATAATGCTGTAAATACAACTCCAATAGGCATTCACTCTCTTAGTTTATCCATCGGTTTAAACCTGTAGAGAAGTTTAACTCTGACTCCAGGAGCTTGAACAAATCCATCCAAAATCATCCAATGAAGTGAGTGTCCCTATCACTGATGATGGTTTGTGGAATGCCCCAATACTTCACCACATGCCCAAAGAAAAAGTGAGTAGCATTTTTGGCAGTGAATTTTATTAGCACAGGTATGAACATTCCATACTTACTGAAGTGATCCACAATAACCATTATGTTGCCTTGTCCCTCTACTTTCGACAACCTGACAATGAAGTCCATTGAGACACTCTCCTATGGTCTCTTAGGAATTGGCAATGACTGTAACAATCCATTTAATGCTTTATTCTCCACCTTGTCTTATTGGAAAACAAGACAACTCTTCACATATGCCTCTATATCATCTCTCAATTGGGGCCAATAGTAGGCACGCTCCACAAGTGCCAAAGTTAGATGCATTCCTGGATGACTAGCCCATAAGGAGTCATGACACTCCTTAATGATCTTCTTCCTTTATCCATCCCATTTAGGCACATAAATTCAACTTCCTTTGGTAATGAGCAGCCCATCCTTAAGCCAAAACTTGCGAGTCTTTCCCTCCTTGACTTCCTTCAGCACTTCCTTATCTTTGTGGCCGCGTTGCAATCCCTCTTTTATTCAAACACACAAAGGATAATAAGGCTGTTATAAAACTACTAGCTCGACATTCCTACTTAGTGCGTCCACTACTAAGTTCACCTTTCCCTACTTGTACATCATCTCGAAGTCAAATTCTTCCAAGAAAGCTATCCATCTAGCTTGCTTAGGTGTCAACTTCTTTTGATAGAGGAAGTAACTTGAAGCAACATTGTCCATCTTGACCTCGAACTTTGCTCCTAATAAGTGGTGCCTTCATCTCCGCAGGCAATGTACTACAGTCATCATCTCCTTCTCTTTCACCATATAACGCTGCTCGGTGTCATTAAACTTTCTACTCTCAAAAGCAATGAGGTGTCTTTCTTGCATCAACACACCCTCAAGTGCAAAATTGTAAGCATCCATTTGTACTTCAAATGGATTTGTGTGATTTGGAAGAGTAAGGACCGATTCCTTCATCACAGCCTCCTTCAAAGCATCAAAAGCTTTTTGGCATTTGGCTTCCCATCCCCAAACTTCTCCCATCTTGAGCATATCTATTAAAGGTGTCATAATGGAAGAGTAGCCATGGATGAACCTACGATAATAGTTAGCCAAACTAAGGAAGTATCTTAACTCACTCACCTTCTTTGGTGGCTCCTATTCAATAATAGCTTGCACTTTGGATCCATCCATTCTTAGCTTGCCTTGTTACATGATGTGCCCCAAAAACACTTGGTAGTAACCCGATCTCAAGTCAAGTTTGGAGAACTATCGTACATCTCTAAGTTGATCAAACAAGTCATTGATTCGAGAGATAGGATACTTATTTTTCACAGTTAACTTGTTTAGTGCCTGGTAGTCGATACATAACTGAAGTGATCCATCATACTTCTTTTGAAATAATACCGATGCACCATATAAGGCCTTAAAAAGTTCGATGTACCCCGAATCCAAGAGTTCCTTCAATTGTCTCCTTAGTTCCTCCAACTCTGGTGGTGATATACGATATAGGACTGTGGCAAGGGGTTTAGCACCAAGTTCTAACTTGATCTTATGGTCCACCTCTCTCCTTGATGGTAACTTCTTTGGCAACTTGGGTGGCTTAACATCTTTGTACTCATCAAAGACACAAGAAATCTCTCAGGCAACTCCTCATGAGTGGTGACATTTTCATTCTTGATAGCCACTAAGAATGTTGATTATGCCTTCTTCACTCTTTTAGAGAGTTGCATGGCTGAAAGGGTATTGGTCTTTGTTGGTACCTCTCAAGACAAAGGTACCATGTTTGTATTTCCCTCCTCTATAATACATATGGTGTTTGCAAATGGGATTGGAATAGCTTTCACCTTGTCTATGAATTTCATACCCAACACCATCTGCAAATCATCCACTAGAACAATACAAAAATCTACTAAACCATGTCACTCACCTATACGAATCTTCACATTCTTTGCCACTCCACATATGTTTTTAACCTCCGAGTTTATTGCCATTATCCAACCATTAGTGGGTGTGTACTTAAGGCCCAGCCACTTGGCTTCTTCTTCCTTCATAAAGTTGTTAACAGCACTAATATCCACTAAGGCTCTTGTACCTTGTCCACCAATCTTCACATCTATGAACAATCGCTCCTTTTCTCAATTTTTGGTACCTCATCTTTGGCATTAATGGCATGAAGGACTTCTAAGGATCAACACCTTCCCTCAATTGATTTTAATGTTTCTTCTTCAAGTTTTGCAAGTTTGTTCTTCTTTAGACAATCCCTAATCAGATGAGGTCCATCACAAAGTTAGCACTTCAATGTGGGACGTTCTCCATCCTTGTCTTCTTTATGGCCTTTACTTGAACCTTCTTTCGATTTACCATCCTTTGAAACTCCATCTTTCCCTTGCTTTTTCTCTCCCCTACTCTTGCCCTTGTCACTCTTGTGGGACTTAGAGTGGTGAACGGTATTAACAAGGTCTTGCACACCTCGCCTTTACAACTCCATTTTGGCCCACAGTTGTAAACCATCACAAAAGGCAAAGAAAACTGCCTTGCTTGGATAGTCGGGAATTTCAAGCAACAACTCTTGAAATTCTCAAACATATTCTCAAATGCTCTTCAAGTGGGGAGCCATCTCAACTTGGCTCAAGCTTCCTTCTCTATGTTCTCGAGGAAAAATTGCTTCTTTAACTCTTTCTTGAAGTTATCTCATGTGTTCATAATGCAGGTCCCTTTTTCAATATCATTCTATCTTCTCCACCAAACCATGGCCGTGTCTACACGGTAGAGGGAAGCACTATTGATCATCTTGGAATGATTCATAATGCTAAGCGCCTTGAAGCATTGTTCCATCTCCAAAAGAAGTTATCGATGGCCTTTGCATCTCTTTCTCCTCCAAAGGCCCGAGACCTTTACTTTGGTAGAAGTAGTGGAAGTGATAGGTGCGACACCTCCTTATGTCACCGCCATCTTACACTAACTCCAATCCCCATTTACTTCCTTCAACTCAGTAGACAAACTAGCAAGTGCTTCCTCAAGCGTAATAATTTTAGCAACAAGAGAAGATTCCAAGGAACTCACCTTTTGGGAAGCATCTAAGGCAACAATATTAATGATGTCATTCATTTCTTCCCGAAGTATAGACATACCTATGCTCCACAGGTATCAGAGAAACTTCCACCACAGAAAGTGTAGATAATGATGCTTACAAAACACTAGACTGACCTTGCATAAAGGTCTCAACCAACGTATCTAAATCACAACATTCAACAAATTTAGGGAATTATCCTCAACAAAGATGGCATTTCTTGATTCAAAGACATTTCCAATCTTGTGACTTACGTCCAAGAACATATACCCCTTAGAATGCTTAAAATAATCAAGGAAGGCACACTTCCTCCCTCTAGGGCCTAATTTCCTAAAAGGGTGATCTGTAGCATGTACATAAGCTGCACATCCCCAAGGATGAAGATAGCTTAAGTTAAGGGTTTTCTTCGACCATAACTTATATGGAATATAATCAACAGGCTTAGAGGGCACTCTATTCAAAATATATGTTGCATTAAGCAATGCATCACCTCAATAGGTAATATCCAAGTTGGCCTTAGCCATCATGGATTGCACCATATCCATAAGTCCTATTCTTCCTTTTGACTACTACATTTTGTTGTGGAGTCCAAGGAAGTGTGAGTTGCCACATAATGCCTTTTTGTTCACAAAATGCCTTAAAATCATTTGACATGCACTCACCACCACAATTAGTCCTCAATGACTTGATCTTCTTACCTAATTGATTCTCCACTAACTACAAGTATGTTTCAAAGCACCTCAATGCTTCACACTTGTGCTTTTGTAAGAACATATGGGTACATTGAGTACAATTATCAATAATTGTGATAAAGTATCTAAACCAAAGTCTAGATACAATTATCATTGGTCCACAAAGATCATAGTGAACTAATTGTAAAGCTTCTTAACTTCTAGTTGCCTTATCAAAAGGCTTTCTTGTGGCCTTGCCAATAAGACATGATTGGCAACTTGGTATAGAGACTTTGGACAATGATCCAAGTAAGCCACGTGTGGCCAACTTAGTCATACTTTCTTGTCCAATATGTCCGAAACGCTCATGCCAAGTCATCTTAGTAGCAACCTCAGTTATATAGCAACTAGAAGTAGCAACATTCGCGTTCAATTCAAACAACCTATTGTTTACCAAACAAGAACACACGACTACATTATCTTTAATAATATCCATATATTTATTAAATAAATTCAAGCAATATTCAAACTTTAACAAGGAACATATAGAAACCAAGTTTCTACAAATTTTAGGTACATATAGAACATCAATTAACAACAAATGTCCATTGTTTAGAGGAACTCCCTAAGTTCCTATCCCTTCTACTTCAAGGCTTGCATTGTTCCACATAGAAATATGGGTTGTTCCCTTTGGCAACTTCCTAAAGCCCACGAATCTATAACCCTTAAATAATCAGATTCAATTAAGTACGTGCATGACATAATATGCAAAAATGAAGTAGAAAAGGGATCATGTATCTTAGGAGGTGTTTTACACTCATTAGCAAAGTGTCCCCTATTTCCACAATTGAAGCACTTCAACTTGGCGTTGTTGCGCTTCTTCTTGATCAAGGTGGCACTATTCCCATTGTCTTGACCACCCTTCCTTTTCTTCTTCCCTTTGAACTTGTTCTTATGGGGAAAGGAAGTTCCTGCAACATATGTCTTTGAATGGTTCTTGATGGCCATCACCGTTGCCTCTAGCAGAAGGTGCCTTGCAATGTAATCAAATGACTTGATTTGAGAGTTGTAGCGTAAATTGACCTTCATCAATTGCCACTCCTCATTAGGCAAGCAACAAATTTGAATTTGTTGCTCATCAATGAGCACATGACCAGCGAATTTTAATTGATGAATCATGCTTAACATCTCATGTAAGTGGGCACTCATGGTGTGGTCAACCTTTCTACTATAATTGTCAAACTTGAGAATCATTGTTCTTTGTTTCTCCAAAGAAACTTCTCCATACTTAGTCTTGGTTGAATCCCATATAGCTTTGGCCAACTCAAGCATAGAGAAATCCATAATGAGTTCATCAACCATGGTACTCAAGAAAGTAACACTGGCCATAGAATCTTTCTTCTTATATGTCTCATAGGCATTAGAGTTTCCACCCACCACTGGTGGCTCGACCGTATGAAAGAGCACATTAAGTGTATCTTGCTCAGTTAAGATGAATTGAACGTTTTGTTGCCAAATAGAGTAATTATCTCCATCAAGCATGAGGTCTTTTTTTAATTCAGCAACAATATTGTTACATGCCATCTACATTGATGCAATTATCACTTATAGGTGCATTTCTACCACAACAAGACTTAATCAAGCAACATGCATGAGAAACAATTTTTTCATGCTAAAACATAGTAAAAGAAATGCATATAGCATTCAATTAGAAATATTTCAACATGCTTTCATTGTTTGACAAAACATGCTCTCAATAAA
>JANZXP010122504.1:0-16747 GCA_027576715.1 Erythroxylum flavicans
CATCACAAAATCATTTACAACATTTCCCATTTGGAAAATTAGTATAAACATAATGTTCAAATACACATTGTACAAAATCGCAGAATATACAAATTAATACAAAAATAGAAGGCACAAATGTAGACGTAAACTGATCCCGACCTTTATTTCTTACTCAAAGGTAGCGGTTAGACTCTAGTTGATTTAACTGGGTGTCTCTTCTGAGCCTGAAAAATATTGTAAATTTTGGGTGAGTTTTGCGAACTCAATGAGTGACCATCCTCGATGGCTCACTCAATCACATAACACATACAGTTTACATATTTTCATATAATTTACATCATTTCTTTAATAATCATAATGCATCATATAACACTTAATCTTTCATTTCACATTTCACATTAACACGTATCATGTTCAAAAATCAATCAAATATTTAAACCATACTTTTATATGCATACGCAATGCTTATGAGATTCACTTTTAATTATTATTGTTATGATCGAGTGCCTTTTTATTAGCCCATATCCCTTGTGGATACCGGGCTGGCCCATATCTCTCGTAGATACCGAGCTGTATTAGATAATTTCTTATATCCCTTAGTGGATACCGGGTACGTTCACAACTAAGCCTGAGGCTCTTTTCATATTTTGAACTTTGAGCTCTTTTTCACTGGCAACTCTAGTCACAACTGCCTTTATCTTACATGCATTCATGAAATGAAATACATAGGTCACATATGATCAAACAGTCACTTTCTTTCACTTTACATGTCATCAGACTTTAGTCTGGCATTCAACATTTAACTTGAGAATCACTTTTTCATTCATATGCATATTCACATTCATATCACCTTTATCATCGGACCTTAGTCCAGCATTCAACATAATTGTTGAGCAACATTTATTTCGTCACATTCACATACAAGTAGCACTTCAATATCACATTCATACATCAAGTGTCGGACCTTTATTGTCCAGCATCAATATAAGCAAATCACATTCATATCAATCATATTCACAATGCATAATAATCAAAACCATAGTCATTTAATGTAGAAACTGAAATCAGAACAAACAATGAAATGAGACCATCTAGATCGACTCATGGTACGCTCCAGATTAGCATTAGCTTCCATGATCTGGAAATGTCTGGAAGCGAATGTTTGTCCTACACATCAACATTATGCAATACATATATTGCACACACATTACAACTTTGCGCAATCTTAAGTATTTATTTAAGCACAAATATGTATATGGACTATGTACAATGCATGCTCAATGATAATCCTGGGTATCTTTTCATTATTCTCATCACATAATCATACATATTTCCAAACTCACATAAGTATCATTTATAGTTATGGTTTATATCTCAATAAAACCATAAAAATCAAAATTCATAACTCATTTCTTCAATTCAAATTTTTCCTAAGACACACTTCCGGGTTAACTTTCCAAGTTTTTTTTAATCAAGAAAATGAAGTCATTTGAGGATACTTTGCTCTAGAAAATTGTTAGTCTATCTTTTAAGCTTCTAATGACACCAAGATCATTTAATTTGGTTCAGTACCCTATGATTTATGCTCAAAATAACACAGACTATGTATAATTGAACTTTTGGAAGCGTTCATGATCATACCCTCAAATTATACAACTCATAATTTTCTACTCAAATATCTAAAAATTACAAACTTAGTACCAATTGAAAGATAAAAAAGTGAACTATAACTTTTGTGAAGACACATTTGTCTGATTTAGCCTATATCCATTCAGTTTTTATAAGAACATTAAAACATAATTTCTATCTCCAGTAGTACTATAACCTTAATCAAGACTCAATTTCTCACCAAAATTTGAAAGTCTTAGAGATAGAATTAAATTTAGACTTCTACAAGAAAGTTGTAAAATTATGTCTCTAGTTTAGCTTGAATCAAGAATCACCTTATTTGGACTTTACAGCTTAAGATATTGTCAAAAAACCAACATATGTTCAATAAAAACATCATCTGTGTACAGCCCTCGGGGTCACGACCGCGACGCGTCGCGATTGCGACTGCCGCGGTCGCCTATCGTGATTGCAACTTGCTTCTTAGCCGATGCACTCCTCCTTTTTGTCTTCTATTTTTTTCCTAATTTTACTTCCATTTTACACCTTGAAGATGAGGTTTTTTGGTAAAGTTTTCTTCTAAACAAATGTTAATCTATGTCTTAAGATTATAACGAACCTAAGTTCATACAATTTGGCTTAGTATTCTAAATGTTATATACAATTTACTCCATACTGTTCAGAAACAGAGACAAAATCTAAAACTCAACTTCAAGACAAATTTCAACACTCTTAGAGATAGAATTCAAACTCGATTTCTTCAGAAAATTTGTATACCTATGTCTCTAGTTTACTTCAAATTAGAAATAATTCCATTTGGAAGACTAGAGAAGAAGTTATAGGCAAAAGAAGGAAGGATGTTTAGGGTGCAAAAAGTTCTTGGGTGCATTTGTTTATCCCACAAAATTAAGTCACGGGCATGCAACATCAGTGCATGTCCGTGCATTCCAAATTAACCAAGTCACAGGCATGCAACCATAATGCATGCCCGCGCATACCAACAAACAAGTTACGACCGTGTAACCTTAACACACGGCCGTGCACACCCAACTTCAAAACCAATTTCCAGATTTTTCCACATCATTTCCGTCCCAATTTTATCACTAAATCTCTCCCAAATGATTTTAGATGGTTATAATTTTTGGTGGAGAAGTAGAGACAAGTGTTTCTAGGCCAATGGTTCAAGTCCTATGTCATTTGGAGGTCGGAAGAAGGAAATATAGCCAAACTACTAAAGGATGTTCGAAGCTGTACATGTTTATACTTTTCTTCCGATACTGCAATTTCTTCTTCTTCTTCCTTTCTTTTCCTCTACTCAAACCAACATCTCTATCCTAACTCAACCCCATTTTCGACTTCATTTAATTCAATTTATTCACAAACAAAGCCAAAATCCTAGATTAAAACACAACCATCAAAATAGATGTTCACACATGCATATCTATATTTTTCTGCATTAATCTCATACACATTTAATTTGATCTTTCAACTTCAAAAATTATTTGAACAATATCTCATCACCTTTTGGTCATCAAATATTCAAAATCAACACATCGAAAATTTCCATATCTTAAAAGCCACGATGTTTATGAAAACAAACATTTTTCCTCATGATCATGTTATCACCAACTCATTATCATAACATTTCTATTTAGCACAATCCATAAAGATAATTAACACACTTACTTGTTTTAGCCCCAAAACCTCTTCAAATCAAGTGAACCTATCTACCAAGCATCACAGAATCATCATCCTTTAAGGGTGATATATGTTGGGTCTTCAATAATAAGAAGAAGGCAACGAAAGATAGAAGTAAAAAGGTGTAGATTTTTGGTAAAGATTAACGTTGAGAGTGTTGGTGAGAAATTGTTGTGAAAATGAAGAGAAGAAAATGAAGAAAAGCATTTAATGAAAATGAAAGAAGAGATGGTCTTGCAGAGAAGGAAGAATCGTGGATGGTTAAGTTTGGTGGGTTAAGTACATGGTAAATAAATGGTAGGTAAGTATCATAACACTTACTACTTAAATATAAATGCTAATTGGATATTTACTTAAGCTACCACATAATTCTTAATAACCAGTCCATTTAACTCCAATTTCTACTCTAATCGTCTCCAAATTTTCAATGACATATGTCATTAAACCCAAATGTCATTTATAAAAATTGTCACTAACATTTGACAGTTATTTCTATCACTATTCATCAATTGTTCTGCCACTTGGCATTTTTCCTAGTCCAAAATACCCTTAAATTCCAAAAAATCCTCAAATTTTTACCAAAAATTCTAAATCAGTACATATACTCTCCAAATAAATTTTCAACATATAAAAATCACAATTCTCAATATAATCACCTTTATAACTCAATTATACCCAGAAAATGTCGATGAATGCATGTACAATCATTTTAGTGTGCAAAAATCAATATTCACACGTGAGTATGTGAACATTATGCATGAGCATGAAATGTATTTTTCTTAATATCTCCTTGATCTCACATGTACTGTGTTTTAGGGTTCTAACCCTTAGTATGGAAACGGGATGTTATAAAGTGAGTTCAGCATAAACCCAGGAGGTTGTTTTGTAAAGATATCTTATATAAAAACACCATGTAAGAACACTTTCTTAACATCTAATTATCAAACTATCTAACCCAAACCAATGCAATACTCAGAATTAATCTAATCGTACCTGGTTTGATGATAGTTGAGTAAGTCTCATTGAAGTCAATTTCATTGATATGATGAAATCCTTTGGCTACTGTCTTGGCCTTTAAGCAATCTTGAGTGCCATCGGCACGATGTTTCACCTTGTAAACCCATGTTAGGAGTTCAAGGAACTAAATCCCATTTTTGATTATCATAAAGAGCTGTAAGTTCCTATTGCATTGCTTGTTCCCAGCCAATATGAGCAAGAGCTCCTTTGATCATTTTGGGTTTGGTTAGAATAGTAACGTATGTCATAGTGAGTGCATACTTAGGATTTGGCTTGAGCATGCTAGACTGAGAGCGTGTGTGCATTGGATGTCGATTAGGTTATTCAACAATGTCATCAACGGGTCTTATAATAGAGGAACTTAAACTAGTTTCAGTTGGGTAGGAGACAAGTCTAAATGCTAAGGGATAAGATCAGATGTGAGGTTGGAGTTGATGGAGGCTGAATTTAAAACTAAGAGTTTATGACTATTGTCACGATCCTGTGTATCTTGTGAGACATATAATTTAGAGTCGAGCTTGACGTTTACATTTGGCCCATATGCATCCAAACTAATGAAGGCATTAAGAATGTCATGAGAAGGTTAAGATGCTGCATCGCTCAGTGAAATCAGCTTGGCGACAAGAAGAGAGGGAACTGGAAGGTTAGCTATTGACATTGAAGTGGAAGGTGCAAAAATCTCACGTTTATCATCGTCATCAAAATTCACTTATATAAGAAAATTTTGTCACTCCTTGTGGTATTGCTAAGAATGTGATAAAGGTTTATATGGTAGAAATTGCTCATTAAAAACCACATGGTGAGACACAATTATCTTTCTTGTAGTTGGATGATCGCATTTAAACCCCTTATGCTTGTCACTATACCTAACAAAAATACAAGGAGTAGACTTATGATTGAATTTTGACTTTCTTATATCCCAAGTGTAGGAAAAGCATCTACAATAAAAAATTTGAAGATTTTTGTAATTAGCATTCTCACCATATAGTTTAAAATAAGGAATAGAAAAATTAAGTGCAAATGACAATAATCGATTTATTAAGTAAGTAGTAGTAGAGAAAGCCTCTGTCTAGAAAGAGTGTGGCAAACCACTATGGAACAATATTGTCATTCCTAACTCTCTTATAGTTCGATGTCATCGTTCCACTCTCCCAATTTGCTCTGCTGTGTAGGATAGGACAATTGGTGAACAATATCATTATTGCGAAAATAGTTTCCAAGCTTATTATTAACTAACTCCCCTTCATTATTAGAGTTAAACAACCTAATCTTCTTGTTGAATTGGCGAAGCACAAATTACTCAAAGGAGAGAAATATGTTGAAAAATTCAGCTTTAGATTTCATTGGGTCCAACCATATTTATCGAGAATAATAATCAACAACAATGCATAGTATCAAAATTTACATCGAGACAAAACTGGGGCAGGTCCCCATAAATCACAAAGTACTTTTGCAAATGGTTCACTAACATTTATTTCATATAAATGAAAGGGCAATTTACTAAGTTTACCAATGCAACAACTTGGAAAAAGATGTTTATCCTTATTACTAAAGACTAAAGAAATTAATTCATTCAACACAAGTCAGTGTAGCAATGAATCATGTGGGTGACCCATACAGTGATCCAAACCTCCTTAATATGAGTCAATTTTTGTGAAACAAACCCAGATTGAGCTTTAGGCACCACGTATAGATCTCCTTTATGTTTGACTATGATGATAATCTTCCTTATCTTTCATTCCTTAACACAAAATAACTTATCAATAAATTCATAATACACTTTATTTTGTGATGCGAGCTAACTTATAGATCACAACTTATAGATACCAACTTACCAATAAATTCATAATCTGGGACATGTAACACTTCCTTTAATGAGAGTGTCTTCTTACCATTAGTAATGTGCACTTCTTCGATACCATCAATTCTAAGTTTTGTTCCATTACCAATAATAACAAAATCATGCCTATATAGTTTTTAAGTGAAGTAAATATACCTGAATCGGGAGCCATATGATTTGACACTCCAGTATCAATCGTCCATTCAACATCTGAGAGTGAGTTATCTAATATGAGAGCTGCTAGAGCTTAAGGTAAATTGTTAGAGTTACTGGAAGCTAGTAGCAGTCCCCAGCACATCTTTGCAATATGCCCTTGTCAATTACATTGCTGAAAAACTTCATCTTTATATAGCCCCCATTCTGCTGGTGTCATTCATCGCATACCTGGTGGTGGTGTACGACTCTCTTTAGACCTGCTTCTAAAAGAGGATTGTGTAGAACCTTTTATGTTTCCAATCTGTTGCTGAAATAATTGATAGATCCCTACAAGTGCTTGATTTGATGAAGGATTAGTAGCATGAGTTGAAGCTAGATAGAAACCTTTACCCTGTGAAGAAAACCAATTTATATCACGATTATTGTTTCTTCCTTGTCGTGATTCCTTTTATGCAGTAAGAGAGAATGACATAGTCCCAGTGTTCTCAAGATATATGTTCCGTGATTTATAGGAGTTTATATGAGACACACATTTGAAGTATGTAGGCAAGGGTGGTTTGAGCATAATTGTAGTAAAGTCCTTGTAATTGGGGCCAAGGCTCAAGAGGAGATGATATACCTTTGTTGTGTCTGGTACCGGTTTGCCGATGGTGACTATTTGATCACATATTGATTTCAATGACTGAAGGTGCTCCATCATAGGAGTATCCAATTCTTTGTGAAGATTAGTTAGTTGTTGGAGTAAAGAAAACTCTTGTTCCTAAGTTGTACTAGCGAACTCTTATTCATGAGTTTTCTATAGATCCTTTGATTTTTCTTTCCCTATTGCTAGTCCCAAAACTTATGGAGAGAGCATAGCAATAAGTAGACCTCGTAACATCAGATCAGTCTGCTTCTAAGTGATATATTCATTGGTTTCTGCTTGCACGTATTCTGTGGTTTTAGATGAATATGTTGTTTTGGTGACTGCGATGGTAGCATCTGGTTTTGTGGATTTGTATCTGGTCAATAACTGTTCTTCTCTAGTGTGCAGTCCCCATACTCTATAGTAAAGAGCTAAGCTTTTAACCTGCTCATGCTAGACAATATATACGTCTTATGAGAGAGCTTCATCATGATAAAGTTCATCACATTGATCGAAATAGAGTTATTGGATGAGAAAAATGAAGATGGATTCATGTTTGGTTCAACATGTTTTTGCTCTAATACTAAAAAGAAATCAATAGAAATTGAAGAGTATAGTTGCTATAGAATTGTTGTTTTATTGATATATGTTTTCCATACACCCTCACGCCTAAAGAGTATATATATATATATATATATGTATGTATGTATGAAACAAAAAACAAAAATAACCTAATAACTTAGTAAATAATCTAGGCTAGCCTTGTTTCACTAGCAATGACACACCCTTCCAGTTATAGCGTATGCTCTTGAGAGTCCTTAACCTTATCGCTACATTCACCCTTATCATTCCTCTTAAGATATAAGCTTGCGTTATTACATCCAACTTTATCATCTTTGGCAAACTAAGATTTCTTTATTAACTTCCTAACTCTTCTATGGGCCCTCACAATAATATATTGAATCGAATCTTCATCTCTTCTTCCAAAAGTTGCCAGTATAATCTTGGATAAATAGATACTTCATATTGATTTTATACTAACATAAATTCTTCTAGAAAAACTCGAACACAATTGGTTAAATGATTAAATAAGATAAACTATATAAATGATGATAAAAAGGAAACTTTTGATTATTAATCTTTTATATGTAAAAACATTCTTTTAAATTAAAGAAATAAAAGTTAGACAATAAATTTTTACTAAAAAGACATTTTAAGACAAAATACATTATAATGAGATTTTAAAAATATTTTCAATTAATAAAAAGCCAAAATTTTGGTAAAAAATGCATGAAAGAGTATGTTAAGATTAAAAAAATAGATTAATTTCTTATAGATTTTCTAGGTGCTTAAATTTGTTTTTAGAAACACAAATATCTTATTGGTTAGCAATACAAGTAAGTTGTGAATTCAAAGTGAGAGGTAGGTTTTTTTTCTAGGAAATAGAGACTTTAGAGAAAGAATGAGTGAAGATAATCAACCTCAATAATATTCCTCCCATCTTCTCGAAGTTTAAATCTTAAAGGAAGAAATGAATTAATGCTGATAGATGGATTGTATCAATTGGGCACCATCTTAATATAAAGTCTTATAGGTGATGTTGGCCCCCGGATTTTTTTTCTTTAGTTAAGCATGATTTACATGAATTATGATGTCTTGATGGGTTAATTTTATTTGGAGCTAATTATTATATAAATGTTAGTAAGATTATATGACATAGGTTGATTGATTTAAAGTGTTAAGATTATAAGAATGTTCAAGGTTATTTTTGGCAAGACACTTAAGTATAAAAGACCATAAGCTTATAAGGAAGGGCCAAATGGACATTTTATGCTCATTAAGGGTATGATTGGAAGATGAAAATGTGGTCTTGCATTTTAAGAGGAAGAAAAACGAAATTAGAAGATAGAAGAGAGTGTCGTGGGTGAGAAGAAGAGAAGTGGAGAAAAGAAGAGAAAAGTTAGGGTTTGGAGATCTTGAAGAGTTTGAAGAAATTGAAAGTTTAACAAGTAAGTTAGACATTAAATTTCATGGGTTTAGTTAAATGAAACATAAAGGAAGTTGAATATGGGCAGAAAGTTGTTGATGAATGATATAGGCAACTGTTCTATTTTAGGGTTAATGATCAAATGTAGTTTATGAATTTGTTTTAAGTGATATTGGGTTAAAATGAAGTAAAAAAGATGGTTTAGGTTTGAGATGGGTGATATATGAAAGAGGGGAGGTTAAAAAGTTGAAAATGTAGCAAAACATGTTATCAGTCTGGACAAACGAACTTTAATTTTCCTGAACAGAATATGCTTTGGTATTTTGGGCATAACTTTTGGTGTAGTTATCCAAACGAAGTGATTTTTAATTTTTTGTAAGCTAGAAACATAGAGCTACAAACTGTATCATGAAATGGAGTTCTAATTCAGTCTATAAGGATTTGAAATTTTGAATGGAATTTGAACCAAGAATGTGGTTTTAGTATAAGAATAGCTAGAAAATGTTTGGGGTATAACTTTTAGAGTACTAAACCAAATTGAATAATTTTGGTGTCATTCGAAACTTAAGACAATGGGGAGTATTTGTAGAAGAAAAAGTTATCAAATGTATTTTCTTAGGGTTCTTAAATTGAAATTCCTACTAAAATTGGGATTTTGTTATTGTTTAAGGAAATCAAGTGAGGCAAGAGAGGCAAAGGAGTAAGAACAAAGACATCCCTAAGCAAGTCTATAAGCAAGAAATTCAAGGTGGCTACATTTTTATAATAGAGTAAATAAGACATTTATTGTTTTCTTTGAATCAAGGAAGCTTAATGGTTTCAATTGCATCATGGATGTTGCATTTATTTGCTCTTAGTTGGATTGTGAAATTGATATATGTTTGCAACATGAATTGTGTTGATGATTTATGAAAAGATTTTGAAAATGTTTCTTTTTGAAAAGATGCAAATTTATGAAATCATGTTTTCGAAATACTTCATGTCTATGAAAATCAAGTTTTCAAGAATTGCAATTTTGAGCAACAAGTTTACAAGTCATGAATTATGTGTTATGTGGGTTTGTGGTGGTCACCTAAGTTCTATCACATGCACGTTGACCAAGTAAAGGCTTCTCCCACCTACCCGCTAGTGGCATGGAGCGCCTTCATGGACTCCCATAAGTTCACGGCTATGCAAGACCATTAAGTGGAATTGTGATAGTACGTTCTGTCCACGGCTATACAAGACCCTTATAGGAAATGTGTAGTACGGTTTGTTTTGGATCCACCCAAACCATTTTGATGTGCTTATATGTTAGCAAGTTGAATGCATACATGATTTATAGTTGCTCATGAACCGTTTGATAAAATGAGAATTTTGAGAAATAAGTGTTTGGTGATTTTTCATGCAAAATTATTATGGTTTCTAAAAAAGTAAAATAGCAATGAGTTTTGAAATGAATTTTGCTTGTTTCTCGATTATAAAATTGCTACCCACGAGCTTTAAGCTAACCCCCTCTTAATTCCGTCCCATCTTTAGGTGAGGAGTAAGATATCGAGTAGTCAAGGGTTATGGCATAACTCCAAATTTGCATACGTTTGATTTTTAAGTTAGGTTTTGTGAATTTAAGGGTTTAGTTCCATTTCAAGTATCTTTTGTATTTTGTATTATGAAGCAAATGTTGTATTGCGGCTTGAAATGCCATTAAGCCTTTGTAAAACTCTTTTTTTTATTAATGAAATATATGTTTAGTTTTGGCTATGATTTTCATGTTTTCGCAAAGTATTCGATTTTGGAAACGAGCTTAAGATTTTGAGAGTTTGTTTGTGGTTAGGTTCTTATCCATTCTTTTTTGGGTTGTACAAATGAATGTGGTTGAAAGATTTTAAATTTGCATTTTAGTAAGACAAGTAGTTTGGGTTATGGGTTCTGTCACAGGGCCAAGAGTTTGCTGAGGCGTAACTAACCCAAAGTTCTTTATTTTTGTTGGCGTGGTGAGTTCGCTGTGGCGAAAATAAAATTTCGAGTTTGCCATGGCGAAGTTCAATATGTCCGCCGCAATGTAAAATTCCTGAAGGGTTCAGGAGATTTTCCCGCATAAGTTCGCCGCCGCGAAGATACTTGATGCCGCGGCGAAGCCTGCCTTTGCTTCCGAATGGTTTTTTTTTCAAATCTCCAACTTCTAAACCCTCCTCCATGCTCAAGCTTCACGATCCCAAGTCCGATGTTGGGCTCCGGAAACGGGGTCCAACAGGTGAACTTATATGAGATTCTAACTCAAAAGGGTTTAGAACATCCTTTAACATATATTAGCATATGTATACCCTAATAAGGAATCAAACATATATTTTCCCAAATCTTACCCAATCTTATAACTATCTTATATACCCTGTAAAATAGGAAACGGTAGCAAAAGAATAAGAAAACAAAAAATTGTGAAGAAAATATACTAGTAGCCATAAAATTACGACCTTATAATTTATTTATTATTTATTAAGAAAATTAAAAGAAAATCACTCTTGAAAAATACAAAACATAAAGCCTAATTTGGTACTATTTAAATGAGAAAATTTGATAAAAGGTATATAAGGTTGTTATAGAAGATGAACTAATGAGATGAAAAACTTTTATTCATATTAATCAAATATCTTATGAAATTTTTAAAAGAAATGAGAAATGAATGTGCATGATTTACTAATTGGGTGTATTTTGAGAAAAATTTAATTAATATGTTAATAAGGTTGAAAGCATTTAAAAGAAATGGGTGAGTTAATTAACCTTAAAATGAGGTTAAGACTAAAATAAAATTTTTAGAGCTAAAATTTCTCAAAAGTATTTATTAATCTTTAATTCCCTAAAGTTAAGAAAACTAGAAAAACTTACCTAGACAGTTAAAAAAACTTATTAAGCTTGTGACTTCATACTAAATTGAAAATCAAAGAATGGGAGAAAATCTCTTATTAGTATTATAATCCAAATTAAAATTTTAAAAACAAATAATACATCTTATTGGGATTTATGGTTCCAAAATTTTTATTATTTAAAAAATTCTTTCTTGTATAAAACGAATTGAACTTTATCATATTATTAATTACCAACAAACCATGTTTAATTTACTGGATACTCTCTCTCTCTCTATATATATATATATCCCTTTATCAAACCATTCATGTACATAATAATAAAAATTAAATCATAAAAATAAATAAAATTATTTTATTGATTTTAAGGCTTGATCTTAAAGGTGCATTGACATTAAAGGCTTATATCCAATTTAATTTTGAAAATTAGTACTTGAGATTAGACTAATTCAAACCAAAGCTTAAATGAGATTTTCCTACTGCATGCAACTACTAAAAATACTTATTACAAGTTGAAAAAAATAAAGAAATTGTAATTAAGATTACATGGAACAAATATTCACATAAAAATGGGTTTGAAGTATAAAATAAAGCTTCTTGACTTTGTTTTAAGCTCCTGTTTGATTGAATACAGTTAAATTGAATTAGGACCAAGCAAAAAATTAGTCCCCTCAAACCCAACTATGACAAACTTAGACAAAATCTTTTAAAATTAATGGACCAATGTAAACTAGATTTTTTTATTACTAGCTCTGAACTGGACCAATGAAAAGGCTTAACATCCTGTTAAGGCAAGTTATAAGTCTAAGTAAGATTTTTACTATGATCTTAACACTATATCGAACACTTGCAAAGAAAAACACACTAGATTGACAATAAAAATTAGACAAAACAATATTGATACACCTTTAATAACTGTAGAAATCAAATATGAGTTGAACAAGCATGACCCATTAATCTTCTTTACATTTGTATATCTTAAACTATAAGAAGCTTCAGCAGCAGTAACATCCTAGTAATAGTCCCGCTAATACATGAGGTCTGAGGAGTATCTTAGACTGTAAGAAGTTTGATTAGCCTAAAAGAGTAGGTCCAATCAAAATACGATTCATCTATGTAGAGAAATAGAGTCTTAATAACATACGAACTAAGTTACCTAGTAGAGGTTAGATCTAATTATACAAAGGATAATAAGTATCTAACTATACATTAAGAAAGGATTGCCTATAAAAGGGAATTACCTCAAGATAAGTTGTTATAACCATTATCGTTAAGTGCAGCTCGCATTCTTCTTATATACTTAGTCCCTTTTATCTTTACTAACTTGACTGTTATAATGTCTCTATTGGTAATACCCTCAAACTACCAATAGTTAATTTTATAGGCCTATTAAGTTAAGACCAACCTAATAGTTCTTCCCTAAATTATTCTATATTTTTTGGCATCGTATATGGGAAACTAGGTGAAATTTTATGATATGCCCACTTGAGAAAATCTTAAATGGATAGTGATAAAAGCAATCCTTTTTCCATTGTCACTATAATAACTAATAACCCTAAAACCCCTCTATCTATGAGTAACCTAATGACCAAGCAGGTGGAATTATGATGCTACAAGAATAAGTAAGATAATTGTTGTAAGAAATGCAATAAAATGAAAGAAAATAGTTCCACCATATAACCACTATTAGAGGGAGTTTCAACTATAATTTACATTCCTAAAACCCTACCAATTGAGTATGATACTTAAGACAACCTTAATAGCTGATAGTACCTAACATCTTAGGGATCCATTAGTAACTAGTTTTAAGATGCCAATCTTGGATACCTATAATGACATTTATAATTATATTGACTACGTACACTTTTACAAGGAACTTATGAAATTTCTTGATGCATAAGATTAAATAAAATGCAAAGTCTTCATTTTTACCATTAGTGGAATCGTATAATCATTGTTTTAAATCTTGTTTCCTACTTGGATAAGTACTTTTTAACAACGAGCAACAAGAATTGCATCACACTTTACCAATAACAGATATAGGCATCAGGACTTTGCCTACCTATTATTAATAACCAAAAGGGTGGAGAAAAGTCTAAGATTACCTCTAATGCTTTAATTTTAAGGCCACTGATATCCCTGTATTGATGTAGGTGTGACATTAATATCCTTGGAGAATGAACTTATACCTTTCCAACCCTTATGGAACCCAATATAGAAAAGACAAACTTGAAGCTTTGAGGAGGTACAAGTCAAAGCATATAAATACATAGACCTCGAAGATGTAGAGTATAATATGATAAGCCTTACCGAACAATATAATGAAAATAATAAGAGAGGTGTCTTCAATTAATGAAATTAAGAAGAAGAAACCAAAGATAGAAAGATCTAAAGGGAAAAATAGAAAGACAATCGAGAATAATTGCTTAGATTTAATCCATCATTCAAAAGGTTTGTTGACTACTTTTTTGACAACCAATTGGATAAAAAACAAAAGAATTTCCATTAACCCTAATAAAAGAGATAAAAATATATATCATTTTTTCCATATAGATATTGAACATAAGACAAAGGATTGTAACATTTTTAGAAGGGTGGAAAACAACTTGGAAAAATAAGAGAGGCTGAGATGCTTCATAAAAGAACATAACAAGGATAACATCTCTAATATTGAAATAAGGTTCCCTTATTGAGGTCAAAATCTATAAAAACCTTATGGAGACACTCTCTAACCAAAAGGTCATATACATAACTATTGGAGGTGTCCAAAAGCAATCAAAATCTTTCCCTCAAAAAGTTACATAAAGGGAGAATCATAATGAATGACCTGACTTTAATATAACTGATAAAAGGATTAAGGTCTCTAAGATCACCTTTTTTGGAAACATATAATAGGTCTTTAATGAACCCCCTTAAATATGTTATAGTTATAAATCTATCTACTTCCATCTTTTAGGATATCACAATAACAAACATTGGTATTTTATTGTATGATTCCTTCAAAGAGATGGGTATCCAATGGACTAGATAAGACCTATCACCTTACCCCTACTTGGTTTGAGGATGACTAAATATACATGAAAGGAAAGATATCATTATTTGTGACATTAAGGATAAGTAAAGGCAGGTAATAAGCAAAACAAAGTTAGATTTCTTTATCTATGACATTAAGGATAAGTAAAGGCAGGTAACAAGCAAGACTAAGTTTTATATAGTAAGGAGATCAATGGAATATAATATTATAATTGGCAAACATCCATATTTACAGCACAGAAAATACTATCACCCTACTAACTTATGATTAAGTTCCCAACCATAAATGGATCCAATGAGGAATGCAAAGACTAAAGAATGAAAAGAAAAAATTTATTCTACAATCCTAAAAGAAAGATATACTGCTTGCATAATGAACATTAAAGAATTAAATATTAAAGACCCAAAAAAGGAAATCAAGGGTGAGTTAGAAGATGAAATTGAATAGTTCAAAATTAGAATAGTTGAAGATTACAAGACTCTTAAGTTTGACACTAAGATGGAATAAATTGTAAAAACTAAATAAAAGTTTTCCTTAATCGTTAGATGGTTTTCTTGAAGTCCAACTAACATGCATAGTATTAGTAGGGAGATGATCTTCTATAAGTATTGACCTCATTTTTAGGCTCATAAAATAAAAGAAAATAAACTTCATAATACAAAGATAATATGTTATAAAATAAGAAGTAACCAAACTCCTATATGTAGGCTTCATTAAAGAGGTTGACTATCTTGAGTGACTTACCAATTTTGTCATAGTTCAGAAGGCTAACAAGAAGTAAAAAATGTATGTTGACTTCATATATCTAAATAAGGTATGTGCCAAAGACAATTATCCATTAGTAAAAATAAATTAGTTGGTGGGTGTTACTTAAGGATACTAAACCCTAGTCTTTATTAATACTTAGTCAGCATATAATTAGATAAAGATAAATGAGTCTAATAAGAAAAAGAAATCCTTCATCACATAAGGGTATCTATTATTACAAAGTCATATCTTTTGTCTTAAAAACACATGGACAATCAATCAGAGGTTAGTGAACTTGTTTATTCTCAAATAGTTTAGAAGGAATACAAGAGTGTACATGAATGACATGATTGTGATTATAAAACTTAGAGGAGTCAGGAGACCTAAAAGAATGATTTACAATTCTGTGTAAGCACAATATAAATTAAACCCAAAAAAATTTTTGTTCATTATAGAGGCAAACAAGTTTCTTAAATTCATGGTGATCTATAAAGGGATATAGGTGTACATGAAAAACTAGAAAACATGCAAAGTTTAATAAGCAAGATAGAAAGTTTATGAAAGTCAATCTCAAGATTTGTCAATTGTTAGATATTGCTTTTCAAAATACTTTAAAAGCTTAATAGGATTGAATCGACCTATAGATGTCAACAAGCCTTCAAATTATTGAAAGAATATTTCAAAAGTCCATCATTACTACCGACTTTATATTTTGGAGAAACATTATACATTTATATAGCCGTTTTGAAAGTAGCCCTCATATATGTTCTTATTGGGGAAAAAGTTAAATTATTTAAGGCTAGAAAATAATATAAGTAGTACCTATTAGAATAAGGAAGTTAAGGTCAAACTTTCTTACCTTTGCAATCAACGTATATACAAACTAAATGTATCATAAATAATTGAGAAATGGTTGATTAACTTCGAAGAGTATGACATCAAGTAAATTTCAAGAAATTATTCAAAATCACAAGTTATAGTGGATTTTGTATTTGAAATGTCAACAACCCTAGCAAAGAATGATTAACTCCCTGATAATGTTGTATCTAACAATAAATACCAACATAGATTATGTATGTGGATAATGCAACCAAGAACATGTTAAAGGGACAGAGATATGTTTGGAAGGGTTAATAAGTATAAACATATAATATATAATGTGACACTAGATCAAAATGTTTAATAACAAAGTAAAGGACAAAGCTTTGCTCTC
>JANZXP010122515.1:0-16742 GCA_027576715.1 Erythroxylum flavicans
TCTGACGCAGATTTTGGGCTGAATTTTTCCTACAGTATTGCCGACGGACTGATTATCCGTCGGTAAAATTTTCTTTTCGCAGACGGATTATTTAATTACCGTCGGTAAAAGGCAACGGAAGATGTGCCGTCGGTAATATACCGACGCTAATTCGCAATTTTCTTGTAGTGTCATGGGAGTAGATTGTGATCGTTCGTATTGAAGAGAATCTAAGGACTGATCTTATGGATCACAAGGATCGATCGGATTAACCACCGAATTAAGGAATGCAAACAGAAGCCTCAAAGACCGATCGAGACTCTAGTCACGATCTATCATAATTAAAGAAGGATGGACAAAAAGGTTAAAGATCGGTCGGCCTAAAAGGGAAGACCGATCGAAATTTAGCGAGGAAAAACACCCAAGTCCTAAGAAGATTCCATCGGTCGGGATTAATTCAAAGATCGATGGAAAATGAGAGCTTCCATGCAACACCCAAATATCTCCTGGAAGGATATATGGATGTTACCTAAGACAGGACTTAAAAATATCAAAACAATATAAAGCATTGCTAGAATTCAAACAACCAATCATTACTTTTCTATACATATTTGACTTTAAACAAAATTTAACTAGCATACTGAATTTATTCGAATACATGCTTCAATTACAACACCCTCGTAAAGTTATTACAATACAAACTGTTAAACAAAACAGTACTTATCTTAATTTCAAATACACTTTGTATTACAGTATTTACAAACTTTTAACAAAATACATCATGTCTCATATTATTACATACAAGCCAAACATACACTCCCAAAATAAAACACATTCTTTGTTGGCCACTACGATTGTTATTGTCCCAGTCTTCAAACCCTCTTATCTGAACCTACATGGGGCAAAACTACCGTGCTAAGCATAAAGCTTAGTGGGGAATAAACTAAACAGAATATAAGTTGACAATTGTTTCAAACAGTTATCCAAACATTCACATATTCAAAATCACATCAGATAATAAGCAATGTTTACTTATCCATTTCCAAATCGAACCAAAATATCATGAATCTCATAACAAAATAGAACATATCAGAACAGGTTACGTATTTTCTTCAGTCCAAAAATCACCAATTTCAAAATTGAATATTATAATATCAGAACAAAGCTTGTTTGTAAAAAAACAGAATTTGTTTATTTCAGAGCATAGCTCTGATGCTTCAGATCAAAGCTTATTTATATCAAAACTGAGCATATAACAAAATACAAAACAAGTTAGTCTATTAATCCTTTATACAAAAGTGGGTAACTGTAACATCCTGTTACCCATGTTAAGGCTAGAATAGTCAATATGAGAGATTGTTAAGAAATTAAAAAAAATGCATTTCATGCTCATACATAATGTTAGCATACACGCACTTGAATTTGATTATTGCGCACATTACAATAATTTGTTCATACACTCATTTGACATTTTTCGGGTATAAATGATTGGTTTAATGTGATTATAATGTGAATCATAGATTTTGTGCTATGAAAATTTATTTGGTGTATTAAATTAGTGATTTAGAAATTTTGGTGAAATTTAGAAAATTTCAAAATCTCTGGGTAATTATGGACTAGGAAAAATGCCAAGCAGCAGAACAATTGATTAATGGCAGTAGAAATAAATGTAAAATGGCAGTGGAAATTTTTACAAATGCCATTGGGATTTAATGACAATAGTCATTGAAATTTGGGATAAAATTGGAGAAGAAATTAGAATTGAATAGACTAGTTATTAAAGGAGGGACAAATGGAACCATGAAAAAAATGACATGTCACTTGCCACACCACTTATATCCCATGACTCTTTCCAAAAGAAAGACCAACTCATTTGGTCTTTCACTTGTTATTTTGCTCCTCCCTTCGTAAATGCTTCTCTTCTCATCTTTTTCATTGTTTCCTTTTCTTCTTCTCCACGAATTTGTTTCACAACATTCATTAACATTGATTTTTGCCAAAATCCTTCACTTGCTCCTTCAAGAAATGCTATCTTCTTCATGTCACAAGAAAAACCTAACCTCTTCCTCCTAGATGGTGATGAACGAATGGTGCTTGGGAAGCTAGGGTTCATGTGATTTTGAAGAGATTGAAGTTAAAGAAGTAAGTATCATGTTATTGCTCTTCTTCGGTTGTTAAATGAAATTTATAGATGATAGATTAGGGTTAAATGAGCATTAAATGGTAATGTATATATGTGAATCGTGAGTAAAGAAATAGGCATATAGATGTACTGATTTTGTGTTTAGGATGATTAATGATTCATAAATTGATGAAGAGGTAAATTAAAGTTAGAATGAGTCCTAAGATAGTGTAGAAAGAAGTGCAAAAAAATTGAGTTGTAAATGGAGGTGCATGTTCTGTTTTTGATGTATGTGATCAATCATGGGTTTGATTTGTGTATAGATGATATGGAACTATAATTGGGGTATAAATGAAGAGGAAATGATGTAGATATAAGTTAGAAATGATATTTTAAGCAAAAGAGATGAATTGGGATGAAGTTGATGATGAGAAAAGCTAGAAAATGAGTTATGTTTACTACTTTATGTGAAAGTTCGCCACGGAGAACTCCTTTGTTCACTGCGGCAAACTCCTTGGTTCGCCGCGACCAACTTGTAAAAGTTCGCCGTGGCTAACTCTTGTCTTCGCCGCGGCCAACATTTCTGCACAACTTAAACATGTTTCAGTATTTTGATCATAACTTGTTTTGTAGTTATCTGAATGGAGTGATTCTTGAATTGAAGTAAACTAGAGACATAGAGCTACAATTTTTATGGAGAAAAATAATTTTAATTTTGTTTCTAGGAATTTAAAATTCTGGACTGAAGTTGAGTGCAGGGCACTGTTATAGATTAAGAATAGTCTGAATTTATTTGGAGTATAACTTTTGGGATATTGAACCGAATTGAATGATATTGGTGTCATTAGAAACTTAAGAGATAGAAGAGAAATTTTATAGAAAAAAGTGTTCCTAAATTACTCCATTTTCTTGGTCAGAAAGAACATGAAAAGTTGACCTGAAAGTATGTTTGAGGAAAAATCTGAATTGATCAAATGAGTTATGAATTTTGATCATAATGGCTTTATTGAGGTGTAAACCTAAGTCAACTGGACACATATGAGTTAAGAAAGGAGAATGAGCATAAGATGTGGATTTAGATAATATACCCGAGATTGTCATTGAGCATGTATTGTACATAATTCAAATACACATTTGTGCATAAATGAATACTTAAGATTTGTGCAAATTATTAATGTGTGTATTGGATAATATTGATTTGCAGGATAAAATGTCCACATCCAGACGTTTCCAGATCTGGGAAGCAAATGCTAATCTGGAGCGTACAGTGAGTCGACCTAGATGGTCTCATTTCATTGTTTGTTCTTTTTTTAATTTCTACGTTGAATGACTGCGATTATGATTATTATGCAATGTGAATATGATTGATATGAATGTGATTTGCTTATGTTGATGCCGGACAATGAGGTCCGAGACTTGATGCATGAATGTGATATTGAAGTGCTTCTTGTATGTGAGTTTAATGAAATATGTGATATCTAATTTGATTGTTAAATGTCGGACCTAGTTCCGAAGGAACATATGAATATGCATGTGATTGAAAAAGTGTTTCTCAACATTTATGTTGAATGCTAGACCACGGTTCGATGATGAATATGAAAGTGATTGTAAATTCAGAATTATATGATTGATTGAAGATATGAGAATGTGATGCATTCCATTTCATGAAAGCATGAAAGATAAAGGCAGATGTGACCAGAGTTGCCACCGAAAAAGAGCTTAAAGCTTAGAAAGTGAAAAGAGCCTTGGGCTCAATTGTGAATGTACCCGGTATCCACTAAGAGATATGGGACATTATCTGATACACTTGATATCCACTAAGAGATATGAGCTAGTAATTAGGCACTCGGTCATTATAAGTGATATCTGTATTTTAAATTATTGAAATGATTAATTTAACTGTTCTAAATGTGATCCTATATGTTAAATGAAGTGATATAAAATTATGTGAAAATATGTGAATTGCATGTGTTATGTGATTGAGTGAGCCATCGAGGATGGTCACTCACTGTGTTCGCAAAACTCACCCAAAATTTACAATTTTTTTCAGGCTCAAAAAGAGTTACCCTAGTGGGAAAACAGGAGTATAACCACTGCATTCAAGTAAAAGGTAGAGATCAGGATCAGTTTGCGTCTGTATTTGTATTTTCTTTTTTTTATCAAATTGAGTCTTCCGCAATTATTGTAACATGAATACTTGAATATTCTGTTTTGTAATAACTTTCCAAAGTGGAAAGGTTGTTAAATGAAAAAAATCTTGAGTCTAATAATAATAAATGTGATTTGATGTTATGAAAGAAAAGAATGGGCCCGAATTTGATTACTGATTTTCTCATTTTCACCGAGTTGCGAGTGTTTGACTGTTCTAGCATGCCACCCTTACGAGGTATGTACTTGGACATCATTTAAGATGTCAGGTATGTGTCTGGAGAGGGTGGGGTGTTACAGTTAGAGACAGCTGATATGGCTTTATTTGAGAGGCTTTCTTATTGCAACGCATTACTTACGATTTGGGGGAATGAGCTCCACCATTAATAAAAAGATGAGTTTATGAATTGTATGGCTGTCATGGATGCTAAAAGAGGTTTTCGAATTGCAGAGGATAATAGAGGATTTATTGATGCAAAAAATAGGTACCAGGAGTTGTTATTACAATGGGAATTTTTTTGGAAACAGCGAGCTAAAGAGTTTTGGTTATGGGAAGGTGATGCTAATACCCGTTTTTTCATTGGAAAGCTACTGTCCGGCATCAACGCAATCAGATTTCTTCTCTGTGGGATGAATTTAGAAACTGGTGCCATTCGAAGTCTGAGGTGGAGGATCTTATGGTACATTACTTTACTACTATGTTTGCTTCCCAGAATTGTATTTCAACGTTGGTTTCTGATTTTATTCAGCCTGTTATTAATGAGGAACAAAATGAGTTTTTGCTAGCTCCCTATTCTTTCGAGGATGTTCGAGCAATAATTTTTGACACGAAAGCCGATAAAGCTAAGGTTACTGGGATATCATAGGTAATGATATTGCTCAGAATTGTATTGAAATAATTCAAAGTGGGTCTATTCCTGATCATCTAAATATGACTGGATTGGTTTTAATTCCAAAGAAATCAACCCCAGAATCTATGACTGATTTGAGGCCAATCGCCCTCTGTAATGTCCTATTGAAAATCATTACAAAGATGTTTGCTAATCATCTTCGCAACATTTTTCCTTTGTTGATTTCAGAAAGTCAGAGTGCTTTTGTTGGGTGCAGGAATATTCAAGATAATTGCATTATTGCCTTTGAAGCTTTACATGCATTTCACAAGAAGACAAGGGGTTCTGATTTTTCAGAAGCTGTCAAAATGGATATCAGCAAAGCGTACGACAAAATGGAATGGACTTTTCTTCATCGACTGCTAACTAAATTAGGTTTTAATGCTCTATGGATTAATCTTGTTATGTCTAGTTTAACTTCGATTAAGTACTGGATTTTTCAGAATAACAGAGAGATTGGACCCATTGTTCCCACTCGTGGTTTGCGACAGGGAGACCCTTTATCTCCTTACTTATTCATCATCTGTGTTGAAGGTCTGTCAAATTTGATTCGGATGTCTATTCAGAATGGTGATTTGAGTGGTTTTCGTGTTCCTCTGGGAGGACCATTAATTTCTCATTTGTTTTTCACTGATGACAGTTTGGTGTTTTTGAAGGCTTTGGTTCAGGAAGCATGATCTCTCAAACAAATCCTTTCTACATATGAGGCGGAATCTGAGCAGCAGATAAATTTGAACAAGTCTTCAATTACTTTCAGTGCTAATACTCCTCGGCATTCTATATCTCAAATCTGTTCCTTACTACAGGTTTCAAAAAAAGATACACTAGGTACTTACTTGGGTGTACCGTCGCATATGGGGTGTAATAGAAAAGAAGTTTTCAGTTATATTAAAGACCGGATGTGGAATCAGTTAAACTCGTGGGAGCATAAATCTCCTTCCCCTGCTGGAAGAGAGATCCTGTTAAAAATAAAGAGAGATCCTGTTAAAAACAATCCTTCAGGCATTTCCAAATTATCTCATGAGTCTTTTTTTGTTACCTAAGACTTTGTGCACGAATATGGAACGTATCATAAATTGGTTTTGGTGGGGGAGTGGCCAAAATTATTCTCAGGGCAATCACTGGCTTGCTTGGAATAGAAATGCTATCCCGAAACAGCTCAGAGGGCTTGGATTTTGGAAAATTCATGAATTTAATATAGCTCTTCTGGGGAAACAGGGATGAAAACTCATGGCAAGTCCAAATTTTTGGTAGCACATGTCGTAAAAGCAAAGTACTATCCTAATTGTAGCTTTCTAGAAGCCTATCTAGGCTCGAATTCGAGTTATGTATGGCGAATACATTGTATCAAAAGCATATGAGAGTCTACTGATCTTTATTACATATTCTACATGGAATGAGAAACTAAACAAAAACATTCTATCTAACTTCTCAGTCTCAGCTGACCAAACCTTTGAGTTATTTCTTGAGTCCAAAATGCAAGTACAAGACTTCTTCTGGAATGTCTTAGAAACTAGGTCTCTTTTCTCGTACCTAAAAATCAACGTTGCAATTTTGATGAGTTCTGTGAACTCAGAGAGTGAACCATCATTGATATACTCACTTATATGAGAACACAACATCTCAAATACAAACCAAATTCACATTATACTTCATCTCAACAATACATCATGAATTTCACACATTTCATTCAATCTTTTCAGAATAATTCAATCATCTATCTCAGTCAATCATATTATCAAATGTACACATATATGGCATATCATCATATCAACATAATTTAATAATCATTCACAATCATTCATATATTACATTTGAAAATACAATTGCAAATGTATATGCACATGTGACCCTACATTCATTTTTATTTTGTTGTGATCAAGCACCTATTAGTTGTCCCGTATCCCTTGTGCATACTGAGCTCATTTCACATCCTATCCCGCACCCATTGTGTATACCGTGCTCATTAATCACTGAGCTTGTGGCTCTTTATGTGCATTTTTGAGCTTTAAGCTCATTTTAGACTGGCCACTCCAATCCCAACCCCTTTATTTGATCTTACATATCATGTAATGAAATGCATGAATTCACATATCATATTTTTAGTAGCTTTCATTCATTTCAGACACAGTCACTTTTCATATTCACCAGACATAAGTTTGACATTTAAATTTTCATTGAGAATACACTTTCCATGTTCACATTCAATTAAGAAACACTCCCAATACATTCCCAAATATCAAAATCCTCGGACCAATCAATGTCCAAAATTATCACAATCATAACAATAACAGTTTAATAACTAAAATTGAAATAGAAACAAATCAAACATAGTGAGAAAACATCTAGGTTAACTCACAATACGCTCCAAATTAGTTATTTACTAGATGATCTGGCAATGTCTGGATGCTAGCATTCGACTTGTGCATCTACAATCATGCAACACACATATAATTCACATTACTAAGGTGATCAATCAAATACATATTCAATCATGCACATATATATGTGTCATGTTCAATGCATGCTCAATTGACTTTTTCCTAGGTATGTATCCTTATTCACAATTCTTAACCAATCATACATCATAACTTGAATATAACCAATTTTTAACTAGGTTTACATTGTCAAGTAAGCTCGATTATTCTAAATTCATCAACCATATATTCATTATCCCTTTTCTAGCATCATAAGTATTCGCACAATTCCCAATTCTCATTCATTCATTCCTAAAGCATCATTAATATCTTTTGAATCATATTTACATTCATAAGAACATCTTCATTCCTTTAACATTCTTAAAGTCCAAACTTAGATACATTGATAACAAACAATCTTTTCCTTAAATTACAACATCAATTTTCAATCAAAACTTATCTAACATTAAATTAGGTTCATTTTAAGCCCCAATCAAGTCCATATGCATCATAATAAAGTACCTTATCCTTAATTGGTTCAAGAATCACACAAAAAAACATTTTTCTTCACTTCCATGCAATTTCCACGATCGTGTATGGCTTCCCATGATCGTGGGATGGGTTATCCGAAGGTTCCCATCCATTTCCTTTATTAGTTTTCTCGATTTTATCATCTTTATACCAAATTCAAAACATCTTCTTTATAGTCCATCAATTAAACCTCAATTAGACCTGAATTATACTCTAATTTCTCATCAATATCATTTCCAATTTCAGCTCAAAATTATTCAATTGACAGCCCACAAATCATGATCTTTCATGCATCAAAAATCAAAACAGGAAACTATCATTCATTATCATGCATATAGTCCTAGTTCTTTCTCAATTCAAGAACACTATATTAACATCTTTCTTTAACGTAAATTCACCTTCTTTATAATTCAAATTCCAGTCCAATTCATCCATATAATAGCCTATAATTCATAATTTTCATACATCAAGAGCAAGCGTACAAACTTCCAAGTTCATTCAACATATTCCAGCACACTTCATCACCAACATCATATACATTTCATTCCAATTCAAGCATCATTCTCATACTATTAAACATGCCATAAAGATAATATTTCTACTTACTTATTAAGCTTCCTATTTCGACTCAAAACACCAAGGTAATCCATCCCTCCAAGCAAGCAAGATCAACACAATTCTAAGGTGAAAATGAGCTGGTTTTTCGGTAGCAAGGTGAAGGTAACAATAAACTCATTTCTTGGCTATTTTGTGAAGCATTAAATTATGGATTTAGTGTAAAAAATTTAGCTAGGGTGCAAACAAAATGCATAAAGAAGATAGGAGAAATTTCGGCAGGAGAGAAGTGAGGAAAATAGCTGAAACAATTTCTGCATTAGCTTAGCTTAATCAAGATGCTAGGTGTCATCCTCTTCCAATGACATTTGTCTTAAGGCATGTAAGCCATGTATCAACTTAATATGCTGCCATTAGTCTCCTATTAATTAGTCCATATGTCTCCTAATTATGACCCATTTGTTAATCAATTACTTGTCCATTTGTCACTCATTTAATTATGCCAAATGTCACTCAATTATAGGCTTAGTCACCCTAATTTTTCATGTATCAAATTATCTTACCACTTGGCATGTTTCCTAGTCTAAATGTACATATTAATTCATCACTCTCTCAATTAATAACAATTTACTAATTGGAATCCAATCAAACTAAAATTTAAAATATAACAATTCACAACTCACAATTTACATCATGTTCATTTTAAATCTTTCATACCCCATAATATGTCAATTAAATGCATATCCTATCTTTGTAATGTGTAAAAATTATAATTCATGTATGTATGCTAATGATATGCATGTGAATGAAATGCATTTTCATAAATTCTCAATACTATCACTCATATGTAATGGTCTAGGGTTTTAACCCTTAGTATATTCCAAAAACTGAATATTATAAGAAATCTTCTGTCTGCGATCAACAGCACCTTCATATCTCTCACTCCTAAGAATGGTGAGCAGTCCTCCTTCTCTATTTATCAACTTTTTTTTTGTTTTACAATACTGTGTATAAGATTATGGCAAAGATCTTGGCTCAAAGGTTGAAATCAGTTCTTGACAAACACATTGATTTGTCATAAGGTGCCTATATTCCAAGTAGGATTATGGGGATAACATATTGCTTCTTCAAGAACTAGTATGAACTTTGCACACATAGGAGAAAGTGTTAGGCTTTCATTTCTAGACCCATATTACTATGATTTAGACTAACTATAAGTTTAAAATTGATGAATATCCTTTGATCAGCTTGCTAATTTATCTTCGAAGTTGTTCCTATTGTGTTGTCTTGTCCTTCTTGGGTCTCGAATAGTGTTCCTTTAAAATTTTATAAAAAAATTCTTCCAAAAGTGAGTTTGAACTCTAGAAAGTTTTGGCTTATACCCTACTATTATTGAGTGATCATTTCCAAGTGATAAAGTGGTTAATAGATGGACACTAAGTTAGGAGGTTACTTTTTATATGGTCATAATAAGTACAATAGAAATATAAGTGATCAAAAGATTATGTCAAGTTAGAGCATAGAACACAAATGTTGTCACCTCAGTGATAAATCCACGTATCCCTATTAGATTGCTTATCATTTATAGTCGGCCATAGGATAGAAGTGATTTTAGAAATAGCTTAAGGGAACCAATCTAAGTGGTAGCAAGTGGCTTTCATACTCTCCTAAGAGCATTTCTATATGATTTTTTAGTAAAGACTCCAAAGGAATATTTCTCCCATATGATTTTATTTTTTGAATTATTATTATTTAAGGGCCTAAGAGTTAGGGCAACAATCTAACCTATTCTTGAGGATTGAGGTTATAATTTTTAGAGAGTACGACATCTTACACAATGGCCTCATAAAGGATTATTGCCCTTAGGTAACAATAGGAATCATTTTCTAATAAGGGTTAGAAGGACACCACATATTTGTCAAAGAATTTTATCTTAAAGCCATACCTTAAAGCATTCTTGACCATCCTCTAAATTTGCCCCTCAATTTCAAAAGTTAAGCATTGCATATAAAGTAACCCTTAGCATACATGAATAGGAGTCTGAATAGCCTAAATAGTGAGAGTGAACATAGTTTACCCAAAGAGATTCTTTATCATTCATCAATCTCCATATTCTTTTGATCAAAAGGATGGAATTACTAAATTTCAAGGAAGTAACTCCTTGTTGCCATTAGATTTAGGAAGATAGACATTTATCCAAGGTACTTTAGCCACATAAGAAGAATTTAAGGAGCTTGACCATAGAAAATTCCATAAAATCTTTTCTGTAGTCTTAACAAGAGAGGTCGGGAGAGCTATATGTACTGTCCAAAGAGTATGTATGGAATTAAAGATAACATTAATTAATTATATTCTCCCAGAAAAGGAGAGTATTCAATTACACTAGTTTTCAATTCTATACTTAATTCTAATGATTAAAGGTAGGAACTCAGTGTAGATAGGTCATTTACGAGAAATGGGAAGCCCCAAATATGTGAACAAATGTTGATTTTCCTTGACACCTGTAAAAGAGGAGATATAGAGAGAGAGGTGAGCTACTGAAGAGAGAGAAAAAACAACTTTTCTCCTTATTCATTGAATCAAAATTGATTAATTTGAAGACAAATATGATAAAATTGTGACTAAACATGAAAAAAAAACTAAATATGGTTAGGAATGATTAAAAGTAAACGAATGCATTTTAACCATTACCAACATTCCAATTAAATTTGACAAAATGCAATAGCACAAAAATAAATAATTGAAATTTAATTAGAAGAAATTATATGATGAAAAAACTCTTAAAATTAAAATGTGAAGAACTTAGACAAAAATAAATAAAAGTTGATCAAAAATTGAATATTTACAATATATATACATAATTTTTTCACTTGCATAAAGTTTATTTTTAATGATGTATAAATTTTATATATATAATTTTTGTCCTCCAAAATTTTGCTTTTTAACATTTTATCCTTTTTAAGTTACTTCTTAATGTAATTTTATTAATATATTAACAAGTATTAATTATCTTATAATTGCCACCAATCTTTATAACTTATAAAACCTACGTGAGTTATTTTTAAATCTTTATTGATTAATTTATTAATGTACTGACAATAATGGATGCGACATAACATTTAGGGTAATGTCATTTTTAATTTAGAAATTTATTTATTTTTTAATATTATTCAAAATTAGAAGAATATAATAATCAAATGCACAAAGTACATATTTGTTTCAAATATAGCCTAAAACTCAATTCGTTAATCTTATAGTTAAGTTTGCTAACATTACTCTTTAATTCCCATAATAACACTTTGTTAGCCATGTATGAAATTTAAATGACTATAATTTTTAAACTGTTTTAAAATTAGAAAATCAAAGGATAAAAACATTTTACTCCCTTTCACTTTCTCTTCCTTTTTTACTTTCACTTTCACTTTCCCAAGATCTTCCCTCCAGAGTAACCATATATTCATGCAACAACAAACCATCCACTACAATTGCAGGTATAGATTTCCATTTTATATAATTTTCTTACTGATTTAGGCGATTGACATCCCTTCCAAGCTATATCAAGTTGTAATACTACCAATTTACATTTTTTTTAGAATATCATCTATTTCTATTTAGAATTCCTTGGTTATCATTTCTTTCTATTTAGGGTTTGTTTATGGTATAGCAATTTTTTTTCTCTTTTATTGTTTCACAATTTGGTTGTACTATGAATATGTTTAATACCTTATAAAATATCACTCACAACATATCGATGGCCTTAAACTTGTGGTGTTTAGCTTTAATTCAATTAAATATGGTAGGTTTTGTTCTTTAGCTAGTTAGTGACATGGATTTATTCTTGAGCATTATGGCCTTTAATTTCTTTATTTTCAAAACAATCTTCGTAAGTGTTTTGAATTAATTTTCCTTATCTAGTAGTAACATGTGTTGGTTTTCTAATTGATTGTTTCATATAGTAAGAATTAATATAGGTGAAAATATGTATATATGGTGTTTGATAGTTATACAATAGGTGTATAACATATATATAGGAGTGTAAAGGCATGGTTAATATATATAAAGATGTTGCTCATTGTTGTCTTAACAAGGCGACAAATGTTGAGAGAGTATATTCTCATTTTTACAATGAGAGGGAAGTACGATGACAAGTAAAAACAAGTTATCGTTGTGGACTTACTTGATTGTTTTGGTTACATATGTTCATCATAATTGATGTTATTCCATGCCATATTCTGTATATTGAATTCTCTTATGCAATAAAAATATATTTTTTTCACATATCGAATGTGAAATCTAATATTAGTTACCATTACTCCCAATTTACTAATGTGAAAGTAAGTCTTTCATCCATTATTATAGATTTCTATTTACTATAAATATTATAATTCAACAATATGAGAATAATTGCAATTTTTTATTCTTACGCTAGTAGATTACTTATAGTTATATAGGGTAAATGACATGAAGTTTTATGATTGTGGAAAATTTTGCCAAACACCATATGTGTATTGAAAATGAATTTTGTCATATAGGAAAATTTTTGTTAATAAGAGATAAGTTATTTAACTACTTTATTAATTTAAAATTTAAAATTATGTCTTTATATGACTAATTTATGTATTTATAACTTTGCATTGTAGGTCCTATGTGAATTTATAGCTTTGATATTTGGTCAAATTTTAAGTGAAACTACCTTTAGGCTAGTACTCTTATGGATGCTGTAAATGATTTTAGTCATATTACACTACAAAGAAAATGCTTTTTTGTGATAGAAATTATCGACGAAAAACACGATAATTCCGTTGGTAATAAAGATTACCGACAGATGAAAGCGTCGTAGAATCGGCCGTAGTTAATACTTACCGACGGTTAAAGCATATTACATCAGTAACTTTGCCAACGGTAATTGATACCGTCAGTAAAGTTACCAACGGTATATTATCTTACCATCGGTAAATATACCGACGGTTTACTCTGTGCCTGACCATCGGTACCATTTAGGGACGGTAGTTTTGTTCCATCGGCATATTTACCGATGGTAACAAACTTACCATCGGTATATTTACTAAAAGCTTTACCGAGGGATATGTGGTTCCGTCAGTAATTCCTTTTACAATTACCGATGACAAACTGGTAAACCGTCAGTAACAGGTCATGCATTTATTGACGAACGTTTCTTTCCATCGGGAAATGAGTTACTTAATTTTTGTAAAATATATAATATATATTGTCATTATATTTAAACTATGGTTAATGCGTAATTTTAATAATTATAAATTTATAGTATACATTTAATTCACTGAAATAGAAATTTTAATGAATGATTAAAAGTTAAAATATCTTAATTGATAATAAAAATATTACATTGTAAATAATAAGTATTTGTAATACAAACTAAATGATCAAAAGTACACTATTGATCTGGAGATGGCAGATGCTCTAGTTGGCCCCTACGCTTCAACTCATCCACCTCTTGATGGAGCTGAGAGATGAACTGTATCGACTGTTGTTGTTATGCCATCAATTGTTCCAACTGTTCCAACGTTTGTTGCAACTGAGTCGACAATGTCTGCATTGTGCTCTTAAGTGCTTCCACTTGACTGGTAGTGGACCGCCTAGCAGATGCTGCTATACTGGACGTGGAGGATTATGAATAACAAGTGTTTGCAAATGAACCTAAGCCAAATATCCTCCCACGACGGCCCCTGCCACTCACTGCTTTGTTGTATTTGGTCCCATCAGAAAGCAATGTTTATAATTAATAAGTGATAATTATTAAGCATTATTAACATTAAATCATAAATTTCACATATATTGAGTTCTCTACAATGATTGTTGACGAATGTCACACCATCATGCTGCTTAGTTTGAGTGTGCAGAAATAGCTGACGGGGTGTAGGTCTCAAGCTCATAAACTTTTTCTGCATAAGAATAAAATATTAATTATAAGTGAAATAGATTTTATAAAAATTTTAGCAGAGTTTCCTCTATTTTTATAAAATCTACCCCATGTTGAACAAAGAACAAAACTAAAACCACAGCTATATATGGCACCAATATAACATTGTCATTTTCAACAAGAAACATATATTTTTATTCCAAAATTCACACATAAAATTCAATAGAAATATAAGTGAATTAGAATTTATAAAAATTTTAGCAGGGTTTCCTTTATTTTTATGAAATATACCCCTTGTTGAACAAAGAACAAAACTAAAAAACACAGCCATATATGGCATCAGAAACATATATTTTCATTTCAAATTTTAACATAGCAAATTCAATTAAAATACAGCAAAAAAAGAAATGAGAATATAACTGTAAATTGTAGATACTTACAAGTCTTTGTGCATACTCTTGGTTGGTAATAAATCCTCCCGTATGTACGGGAAGACTCTCTTCCTTGGGTCCTCCACGTCTGTTGGCCGAATTACGCTGTGAAACGAACATGGCCTCAGGCGATGTCCAATACTGCAGCCAACAACTCCATATTTCTTCAGAAATGTAAGGCGGTCGTACAGCTGCCCTACGTATCACACCAACAAAGTCGCGATAACGTGTACGTGCTCTCGACTCCCATACTTTATAGATAATCCTGTCAAATTGAGAGTCCAAAAAAAAATCTTTCTGTAATAAAAGGAAAAATATTCAATAAATACTTTTGATGTAATAATATTTATCAAATTAATATATAAAAATGTTAATTGAAAAAGGAAATAATAATTCCTGTTGTACCTCAGACTCGTGAAAGTAAAATTTCTTTGTCACCTGAGAGATATTCTTTCATACATAGCCCTCAAAATCATTCTTCTCCTTGAATTTTAATGTCATGTTTCTTGAACATGGTCCTGATGGAAAAAACCTAATATAAAAACAAATAAAATTATACAAAATTTAAAATTTAAACCTATAACTTAATTATAACATATAATGGTTCATGTACTTTCACTTACATGTTAATGACAATTGTGATGTATTTTCATTCATCGGGTCCCTCAACTCCAGGCTAACGGTCGTCTCATTCATCCTCATTATTTACCCTTAATGCGGATAAAGGAGTAGTGGATGGTGTAGGGGTAATAAATGATGAATGAGTGGTAGATGGTGTAGCCTCATCTGCCAGTATAGTAGGTGGAGGGGGTGGAGGGGGTAGAGGTGTTTCATCTCTAGCTACTACACCACGAGATCCTTCACCTATACAGTAAATACCTCATAATCGTGGTCTGAATCTTACTCCTAGAATATTCTGTCTTCTCTTTGGTGCCATATTTCAACCTGAAATCAATATTTGATTAAAGTTTGTAAAAATATTACAATTTCATTTCAATAATTTATACTATATATTGAAAAGGAAATAATTGATTTGTTCATAAAATATTTAATTACAAACGCAAATTAATTGCTATCATCACTGAATTGTAAATCAAAATAATAATATGAAGAAGAAGAAGAAGAAGAAGAAGAAGAAGAAGAATAATAATAACAATTAATAATATGAATAATAATAAGTACAAATAAAAATAATAAATTTAATAATAATAATAGTAGTAGTAGTAAAATAAAAATAATAAATTTAATAATAATAATAATAAAAAATTAAATAAGAATAATAAATTAAATACTACTACTACTACTACTACTATTACTACTACTACTACTACTACTACTACTACTAATAATAATAATAATAATAATAATAATAATAATAATAGTAATAAATGATATAAATAATATATTTAATAATAATCAAATTAATAATAAGTAGAAAATTAATAATAATAATAAATTAAATACAAATAACAAATTTAATAATAATAAGAATAATAATAATAAATTATATCAGAATCATTATTAAATTAATTATAATAAAAATATTAATAATAAATTGAATAAGAATAATAAATTTAATAATAAGTAGAACATTAATAATAATAATAATAATAATAATAATAATAATAAATGATACAATTAATAAATTTAATCATAAAAAATTAATTATAAGTAGAAAATTAATAATAACAATAATAATAATAATAAATGAAATAAGAATAACAAATTTAATAATAATAAGAACAATAATAATAAATCATCAAAGAATCA
>JANZXP010122550.1:0-16735 GCA_027576715.1 Erythroxylum flavicans
TAAGGAGTTATTTGGTGCACAAAGTAAGGTGGAGAGATATCAAATCTCCAAGGCACTATTTCAATGCAAGATGACAGAAGGATCTTCAATCAACCTTCATATGCTGAAGATGATTAAGTATGTTGAAAAATTGGCCCAATTAGGTTTTGTCATGGACTACAAGTTAAGCATTGATCTAGTGCTGCAATCTCTAAGTTTGAGCTTTTCACAGGTCGTCATGAACTTCAATATGAACCAGAAGGACATGACATTGCCTAAACTATTGAACATGCTCAATACTACAGAAGGGTGCCTTAAGAAGGAACCCAATTCTGTACTTATTATCAGTTCCTCTAAAAGCAAGAAAAAGGGTTTAAGAAGAATAATAACAAGAAACAGAAGACTTCTACTAATGTAGTAAAGGACAAAGGAGATGTCAAGAAGAAGAGCAATGACAAGGGCACATGTTTTCATTACGGAGTCAATGGACATTGGAAGACGAACTGCTTATCTTATCTTGCGAGCCTGAAAGATAAGAAGCTTAAGGAAGATGTCTCTTCAGGTATGTTTTTGATTGAGATCAATCTTTCTACTTTTATTCCACATTCTTGGGTATTAGATACTGGTTACGATTCTTACATATGTAGTAACCTGTAGATGTTAACAAGGAGTAGATCATTAAAGCAAGGCAAAGTGGACCTATGAGTTGGCAATGGAGCAAGAGTTGCTGCATTAGCTGTAAGAACTTATAGTTTAACTTTGCCGTCTGGCCTTGTATTAGAACTTGACAATTGTTATTATGCTCCTGTTATTACAAGAAACATGATTTCTATTTCTTATTTAGATTTGAATGGATTTATCTTTGTAATTAAGTATAACAGTTGTTCTTTTTATAAAGATGATGTTTATTATAGATCTAGATTACTTATAAATGATTTGTATGAGTTAGATCTTGAAAGACTAATTCTTAATATAAATAGTAAGAAAAGAAAATTAAGTAACCAAACTCTATCTTATTTATGGCATTATAGGTTAGGTCTCAAAGAAACTAGAATAAAAAAATTACATAAAGAAGGATATTTGGATCTTTTTGATTATGAATCATATGAAACTTGTAAATCTTGTTTATTGGGAAAGATGACCAAACTACCCTTTAAGGGAAAGGGACAACGTTTTAGTGAGTTACTAAAATTAATACATTCAGATGTACGTGGGCCTATGTCCACAAATGCTAGAGGTGGATTCTCGTATTTTATTACGTTCACAGATGACCATTCGAGATATGGTTATGTGTACTTGATGAAACAAAAGTCTTAATCATTTGAAAAGTTCAAAGAATTTAGACTAGAGGTAGAGAAACAAATTGGAAAAAGTATTAAGACACTTAGATCAAATCGAGGTGGTGAATACTTAGATCACAAGTTTCTTAATTACTTGAAAGAAAATGGAATTCTCTCACAACAATCTCCTCCTGCAACTCCACAACATAATGGAGTTTCTGAGAGGAGAAATTGTACACTGTTAGATATGGTACATTCCATGATGAGTCATGCAGTCCTTCCTACGTCCTTTTGGGAATATGCAATTGAAACTGCAATATATCTTTTAAATAGAATTCCATCTAAATCGATTGATAAGACATCATATGAGATATGAACTGGTAGAAGACTTGGATTATTACACTTAAAGATTTGGGGATTTGAAGCTTATGTGAAGCATGTGTTAATTGGAAAATAACTCCTAGTTTTACGCTAAAAAATCAAAAGTGTAAGGGTCATGACTTGTAGCTAGAAAGTGGATATTGATCCTACAAGGATTGATGCACAAACACCACTTAATTTATATCAAACTTTGTTTAAGAAACGAAATTGTGTAATAGAAATAATTTGAAAAATTACATTAAAATTGAAAGACTAATAATGAACAATAAATAATACCAAAGTGTAGAAAATTAAAACTCAAGAATCTAAAGACTAGAGATTATTTTTTCCTATTTTGTCTCCCTCCTGTCTGATTAATCAAATTGCATCTTACCTAAGATTTCCGAATGTATTAACTACCCTCTCTTAAGGTATAATTAATTGTCCCTAATCAAATTAAATGGAATCAATTGAACAATCTCTCAACCTACCCAATCACTCAATCAACTTAACTAGTTATTAAACTATCATATAGGTGATCAATTGACTTAGTCGAGATCTCTCTTCTAACTAATCAATTAACGTGATGATTGTACGTCTATAGGTTGCTAACTATCGTTGGATAATCCTACACAAATAATCTTACTCACTCTCTCGATTTATTGTAAGATAGAAATGAAATCAACAATCATCAAGGACATTTTCATTAGATTCAATAAAATATGAGTTCAACAAAAATAGTTCAAAAGCAATTCCTAAAACTAAACCAGCCAATCATGGTCTCCATAACATCATCAACACACAAATAATCCATCTTACAAAGATTAGAAGAAAGAAAAGCACGGAAAATCGAATAACAGAAACTTCTTCCCTTCTGTGCCAAAATCTGGAATTTTTTATGTTGATGCTCTATTTTCCCCAATCTTGATGATAATCCTTGAATCTTCACCTTCCTCAAGGCTCAAATCTTATATTCTTCACTCAAGGAGGCTCTTTCTACAGAAGAGTATCGTCCCCCTTAACTATGGAAGCTTAATTATCTTTTAATAGTCCAGAAACTCTAAGTTTAATGAAGCCCTGCATAATATATCGGATTATAATTCCCACAATCATGGGAATTGGCAATAAAGAATCTCCTCTCCTCTTCTCCTCTTTGATCTCTAGCTCAATCACCAAGTTGTTTAATAATAATCAATTCTTACCTTAAATTAACATTAAACATAAAAGAACAAAAATAGAAATCAAACTAAATGAAAACATACAAAATGAATCCTAAACTACAACAATAATCAACAATTATGCAAGAAACAAATGCTAATTACTTAGAAAAACATAGATTAATGCACAACTATCAACATCCCCATACTTAAATCTTTTCTTATCCTCAAGTAAAATAAATACAATCAATCAATCCTATCACTTCATTTTTACAAAGATCAAAGCATACAATCCCTTAAATTTAAGCTAACTCAAATATCAAGTTACTACACATATCATGAATATTTTTTCATTGGTGTACATAAGCAAACTCAACAATGGGCATCATCAATCAAAGATAAGTATAAATGCAAAATGAATCTCCCTCACAGTTTTCACTCATTTCTCTCAAGTGTTTGATGGTTAGTGTCTCGCTCAAACTTCCTATAGGAAATTACATTACTATAGGCTTACTAATACACCAATTCTCCTCTATAATGATCGCATGCATAAATAGATCAAAAAGACTTGTTTAGGGTTGTAATGTAGTAAAGGTTAAGGTGGGTGAAGAGGGAAAAAGGTTAACATAAGTATTCGTAAAGTAAAAAGTGGATAAAATGGGATAACAAAACATAACTCCGAGATATACAAATATAATTAATATTCTGCACTTATTGATACTACTCACTTGTTCTTCCTTTTTCTTTTCTTTTCTTTTCTTCTAGAAGTTTCCTTTATTCAATTTTCTGTGCTTTTCTTTCTCTTTTCAACATTTTTTTCTTTTTTCTTTCTTTTTTCAATACATGGAAGAAACTATGAATATAATAGCAGCTATATACAACGTAATCCATAGGCAAAAATATACTCAACTCATCTCGGTAAAGATTTTCATAACGATCCCAACTAATGTATTACTTAATACTCTACTAAGCTAGTGAATGGGTAGGTTAATGGGGTTTAAGGTTTTAAAATTTTGGGTATTTTCAAGAAACAAAAGGTTAAGGCTCAACGGGATAACAAGGGATAATCAATGAGAAAAAGGGCCTTAATCATCTTTATTAAACATGCATCCAGTAGACTCAAACCGATTCAAAGCAAGTTCTGAAATAATAACCTAAGGAAGTATCACTCAACAAAGAAATAGAATAACTATGGAAGGAGTCATATGGGCTCAATCCTCATATTGGCTCAAATGAAAACTCATTATGCATGTCTACATTACCTCATTACTCTAATGTTAATTTGTGACTAAGCTTATATAACCAACTACTTTTCATCACTCTATGTGATTTACTTTCTACTCAAGTAGCCTACTCTGAGTTCAAGCATACATTCAATTTAATTCCAACTAGCATGACAGAATCTCATCGCAATATTCATCAGAATGATTCAAGTGCAGTTCTATTGCTGACACAAATCACATGATATACCTGAACATGCACCATATTTAACAAAATGCGAACAATGCAATTGAGAAAGTCAATATACCTCCCTACATTTAAAGATAACATCATCCTCAATGTGACAAGTCAACCACCAAATAAGGAAAAATGAAATCAAACCAAACAAAAGAAATTGAAACAAACAAATGACATCAAACCAAATATAAATGACAGAAAACTAAACAAAAGAAAATGACATGAAACAAAACAAAAGAAAATGACACAAATTAAAAGTAAAAAGGGTAAGAAAAGCTTATTGAGACGATGGTGGCAACGGTGTTAGCGAAGGAGCTTCAAAATTGTTCCTCTGACAGAATTTGAGGAACCTTTTCTTCAAGCTACGCTGCTCCTTATGGACTTGCCACATTTGGGTGCCGAGTTCATTGATTTGGGAAGCCATTTGCTATAGGTTGGAGGTCATCTGGTCAAGGATTTGTTGAAATCGGTTGACCTCCACTAGTGCACTCAGTTCCTCCTTCGCTACTTCTTCTTCTGGCTCCAGGATTGCTCGAGATGTGGAGGGTCGAGAAGCGGCTGTGTCTGTGCCCCTCCTATTCTTCAATGTAGTACTCGTCTGAGGATTTTGGAGGACGCCTCAAATAAGATATGTCAAACATATCGTATTGAGTTGTGTGCACATCTTCCACATTAAGGTTATAAAACAGAGCTAAAGCAGTAACAACATGAGACCTGCCAAAATATGAACTCTTTTTATTTACAACACTCACTATTGATCGAAAAATTCTAAAAGGCGTATTGATTTTGATTTTTCGATCCATGCACCATAGAAAGAAAAGTTCTTTGGCTGAGCATTTGTTACTTTTAGTTTTATTGAACACAATTAAATACATAAATTTATGCAAAAGTAAATGCTCGGCACTACGGATTAAAGAATTCGGTGTATTCCTAGCGTCAAAATTTTCTTCCCTCGTCAGAGTTTTCCAGTAATCATTCAAATAAAAATCATCGTGATAATCTAAAACTTTAGTGTTTGGCAAATAGAAAAGACCACGCATGACAGTATAATCCAATTTATAAACATTACCGAATAACCTAAACCAGAAAACATCCATTTTAGGGTTATATCGGACAGTAGTGAAAAACTCTATGATCATCATAGGGTAAATAGGTATGTCATACCGAATGAACCTATTCCAACATATGTTTGCAGCTAGTCGCTCAATTTTTCACCTCACTCCTATAGTTTCTAACGATTCAAAATCAAAACAACGAGGAGTGACTAGTTCTCTATCCCAAAGGTCTAAGAAATACGTACCTTCTTCATTTGAATAAATTAGAAATGCGAAATGATAATCTGCCTCTAAATCGGGCTTACCTTTACCAGAAACTTAAAGGCAAAGTTCATCAGTCAGTTACCAAGCCATCATCTTCTTTAGTGCCATTATAAGAAGAAAATCTACAAAAATAAGAGAAATAGAGGTGAAATTCGTATTTTAGAGAGAGAGAAAAAATCTTACCCCAATTCTTGTGTTTTTGAATGATTAATGCATAAGAAGATGAAAGCATTGTAAGATTAATGAAAAGAGTTAAAGAAAATACCAAGAAGTTGGAGGAAAATGAAGAGTTTTAGAGAGTCAGAGGAGAGAATTTCATGGGTTAGAGAGAGAGTGAGTGAAATTTTAAAGAATAGGTGAAAGAAGAAAAGGGGAAGGAAAGCTTAAATTTTCCCTTGGATAGGATTCCCACGATCGTGGGAATTTCCATTATTCCCACGATCGAGAGTTTTCTCTCTAGAAACTTCCCATTATTCCCACGATCGTGGATTTTCTCTCCAGAAAGTTTTTGGAGAGATTTCCCATAATCGTGAAAATCACTCCAGTTCCCACGATCATAGGATAGGGTGATTCTTCCACTTCTAAACCTTCTTCCAAGCTTGGTATGTATTCTCCATAATCCCACATCCTACAAACACATCAAATTAATATTATTCACAAAAATTTTGAAATGAAAACAAGTTAAAATTCAAACAAAATCCAAATAAACATCAATCAAATTCGATTCAAACATGATCATAACTGAATAAATCAAGTAAACAAATAAACAAAAACAATCAAAAGAAAATAAAATCTCACGGGTTGCCTCCCATGTAGCGCTTCTTTTAATGTCGGTAGCTAGACGCTCTTCCTTAGAAACTCAGTCATGATTAATTATAAACGGCTTGCTTCCACCTTTTTCGTTCAACATTGATTTTGTAGCCTGTAAGTAAGCTATAAATGGTAAAATAATCAACAGGACAATATGGATAACATTATGAAAACCGATTAAGCTCAATAATGTATTTTTTTCCAAGTGAACTATCAATATAACAGGGAATAACAAAACTCCTTGAAGCTTCCATTGAATCCAACAGTTTGTCCTATATGAAGGTAAGTTGCTCTCTTTCTTCCTTAATCACCTTTGTCTCATCTGCTTCTTCCACTTCCCAAATAGAGACTTTCATAACTTCTTTAAACTCGATGTCTATTGTCATCTGTTCTTCATCCTTTTTTCTTCAGAAGATTCGAACACATCAATTATCCTAAATAAGCTACTATCCTTCGAATTCTTAAGTACATTATTCATGTTGAATGTCACTTGCTCATCATCAATCCAAAAGATAGAGTTCTTTTCATGAACATCTACCCAAGATTTTTTGATGTTCTCATATGGTATATCAAAAACTGGTGAATAATAGGCAATTTTTTATCCTTTTCTTCATCCTCTTTCTTGATTTCTTAGCCTCCTATAAAGTAAGGTCCAGCCTGGTCTTCCACTGATTCTTCTTGTTCATCTCCATTTTTAAGTGTGATAGTCTCATTTTGTTCTTAATGATATAATTCCAAATTGCTCAGAGAGTCTTCCACACTTCTCTTACAAAATTCATAGGAAATATGTCTTACTTGAATCTCTAGATTGTGAATAAAGGCGGCATGATTTTCAAAAACTTGATCAAAATTCTCTTCCAGTCTCTTTTGACTTTTCTCCTGGATGAAAAACATCCTCTTCTGATTCTCTTTCATTTTTATTAGCTTATCCATGATTTTGTTGAATTTAGAATCCCATGAACTGGACTCATCTTGCTAAAATTCAAATAGGTCTTGATGTCCCATATGAGTACTTACTTTGTTGGACCAATAGAAATCTGGGTGGTTCTGCCACCCCGGAGTGTACCTGTTCCAATAAGGATCGGTACTTCCCTAACCATACTGTGCTTTATTGTAATTCGTAAAAGTTCCTTGCTCCCTATAATATCTATCTTCCATCATTGTTCTTTCTATTTCTTATCAGCATCTAGCTCTTCAGGTGTCTCATTCCTCATTCTTAGATTTCCTAATGTGTCTTGAGATATTGGATAATTTGTTGTTACTAAATTTTGTTGATCTTCGTGTGCTCCTTGTGTTCATGCACCTACAAATACATAAGGAAAAGTATCAAAAACTCTTAAATCAAAGTAATCTAAATTAAACAAGATTTTAAACACATAATTCCTGACAACGGCGCCAAAAACTTGTTGATTGGAAAATAACTCCTAGTTTTATGCTCAAAAACTGCAAGTGTACAAGCCGTGACTTATAGTTAGAAAACAGATATCGATCCCACAGGGATTGATACCTAGACACCACTTAATTTAGATCAAAATTTGATTAAGAAACGAAATTATGTAATAGAAATAATATGAAAAATTAAACTAAAATTAAAAGACTAATAATGAACAATAAACAATACCAAAATGCAGAAAATTAGAACTTAAGAATCTAAAGACCAGAGATTACTTTTTCCTTATTTTTTCTCCCTCCTATTTTATTAATCAAATTATGTCTTACTTAAGATTTCTGAATGTATTAACTACTCTCTCTTAAGGTGTAATTAGTTATCCCTAATCAAATTAAATAGAATCAATTGAACGATCTCTCATCCTATCCAATCACTCCATCAACTTAACTAGTTATTAAACTATCATATGGGTGATCAATCGAGTTAGCCGAGATTTCTCTTCCAACTAATCAATTAACATGATGATTGCACATCTATAGGTTGCCAACTCTCGTTGTACAATCCTACACAAATAATCTTACTCACTCTCTCGATTTATTGCAAGATAAAAATGAAATCAACAATCATCAAAGACACTTTCATTCGATTCAATAAAATAGGAGTTTAACAAAAATAGTTTCAACAGCAATCCCTAAAACCAAATCAACCAATCATGGTCTCCATAACATCATCAACATATAGATAATCCATCTTACAAAGATTAGAAGAAAGAAAAGCACAGAAAATTGAATAAAGGAAACTTCTTCCCTTCTTTGCCAAAATCTGGAATTTTTTATGTTAATGTGCTATTTTTCCCAATCTTGATGATAATCCTTGAATCTTCACCTTCCTCAAGGCTCAAATCTTATACTCTTCACTCAAGGAGGCTCTTTCTACAGAATGGTTTTGTCCCCCTTAACTATGGAGGCTTAATTCCCCTTTTAATAGTCCATAGACCTTAAGTTTAATGAAGCCCTACATAATATCTCGGATTATAATTCCCACGATCGTAGGAATTAGGAATTGGCAATAGAGAATCTCCTCTTCTCTTCTCCTCTTTGATCTCTAGCTTAATCTCCAAGTTGCTTAATCTTCCGTCCTATATAAAAATAATCAATTCTTACCCTAAATTAACATCAAACATAAAAGAACAACAATGGAAATCAAGCTAAATGAAAGCATACAAAATGAATCATAAACTACAATAATAATCAACAATTATGTAAGAAAAATATGTCAATTACTTAGAAAACATAGACTAATGCACAACTATCAACGTGCTATATCTGATAAGCTTCAAGCTAAATGAGATAAATGCAAATTTGTGAGGTATCCGAAAGAGAGTTTCAGTTATCAATTTTATCATCCTATCGAGCAAAAGATGTTTGTCTAAAAATATGTTATATTCTTAGAAAGAGAATTTATTCTCAAAGAAAGTAGTGGGAGTGAGGTTGAATTTAAAAAAGTTCAAGAGCCACAAGTTCACGTCGAAATGGAACAAGAACCTTAAGTTGATACATATGATGTACAACTGAGAGTTCGAGAGACACATAGTTCACGACAAACTAATAGGATACGTCGTCCTCCCACTAGATTAGATCTACATATTGAGTTGGGAAAGGGTAATGTATTACTCATCCATGATGAGCCTACTACTTTTAAAGAAGCAATGTCTGATATTGATTCTTTAAAATGGCAAGAAGCTATGAGGTCTGAAATGGAATTCATATACACTAACCAAGTATAGACTTTGGTTGATGAACCTACTGGTATTGTACCTATTGGATGCAAGTGGTTTTTTAAGAGAAAAACTGACATAGATGGTAATGCGCATACGTATAAAGCAAGGTTAGTGGCTAAAAGTTACAAACAAAAATAAGGAGTTGATTTTGATAAACCTTTTCACCAGTAACTATGCTAAAATCCATCAGGATCTTGTTAGCCATAGCAACATATCATGATTATGAAATTTGGCAGATGGATGTCAAAACTACATTTCTCAATGGGAACTTACAGGAGGATGTATATATGATACAACCTAAACGTTTTGAATCTAAGAGATTTCCTAATCAAGTATACAAGTTACAAAGGTCCATTTATGGACTTAAGCAAGCGTCACAGAGTTGAAACGTCCGTTTTGATGAGACAATCAAAAAGCTTGATTTTATGAAAAACATGGATGAACCATGTGTCCATAAGAAGGTCAGTGGGAGTGTAGTCATTTTCTTGATACTACATATGGATGACATATTGCTAATTGGAAATGAAATACCTATGCTACAGTCTGTAAAGATCTAGTTATCCAAGAACTTCTCTATGAAGGATATGGGAGAAGCAACATATATTTTGGGAATAAAGATCTATAAAGATAGATCAAAAATATTGCTTGGATTGTCCTAATTCACATACATAGATAAAGTGCTAAAGAAGTTTAGCATGGAGAATTCCAAGAGGGGATTCTTACCCATATCGCATGGGATTTTTCTCTCACAGAGTATGTGTCCAAAGACACAAGAAGAGAGATATAAAATAGATTGTATTCCATATACTTCGATAATTGGATCAATCATGCATACGCTACTATGTACTAGACCAGATGTCTCTTAAGCTTTGAGCATAACAAGCAGGTTTTAGTCTAATCCTGGTGAGGGTCACTGAATGGCTAGAAAAATATCTTAAAGTACTTGACAAGAACTAAAGATGTTTTAGTGGTCTATAGAGGAGATGAACTAATAGTTCAAGGATATTCAGATGCTAGTTTCTAGTCAGATCACGATGATAGTAGATCACAATCAGGGTACATCTTCATTCTAAATGGTGGTGCAGTAAGTTGGAAGAGTTCTAAATAACCAACCATTGCAAACCAAAGCAGAGTACATTTCAGTGTCAGAGGCGGTAATGGAAGCAGTTTGGATCTAGAAGTTCATCACTCAACTTAGAGTGGTTCCTAGCATTTTTGAGCATATAGTATTGTATTGTGATAGCAATGGAGCTATTACGCAAGCAAAGGAACCCAGGTCTCATCAACAATCTAAACATATACTCAGGAAGTTTCACTTAATCAGGGAGACAGTGGAGTGGAAAGACATAGCATTGGAGTGAGTTTCTACTGAACAAAATCTAGCAGATCCTCTTACTAAGCCATTGTCTCAAAAGAGACATGATCGACATATGGATGGATATGGTATTAGATTCATAAGGGATTGACTTTAGTGCAAGTGGAAACTTGTTAGTTTATGCCCTTGCAGCCAATCAATTAGATGCAAATTAATGTATGACATTATTTTGAATTAATGAAAAGGCTTTATTTATCTTTATTTATTAATTTAATTAATATTTTATGTTTTAATACTAAAGGTAAAATCCTTAGAATAATTACTGTGTAATTGAAATAATGATGAGATTATAATTATAAGATTCAATTTACACTTATATATTATTTCTAAATGTTTCTAGTTGTAGTTTCATCAAGACGAGATATTGTTACAACGGTAAAACTAGCACACATTATGTTTCTTTTTTATGAAGAAACTAATTGATCTTATAAATTAAAGTATAGAGATACTTAAACTAATGTGCAGATGATTATTAGAGAATAAGTCACTGAACTGACCCGATTATGAAAATTTCGGATGGAATATTACTTATGTGTCTATAGATTATCTTATAATGATGGTTGTATAATTGATTCTCAGATTTGAGATTACTAAGGTATCTCGTGTGGGAATTGCTGTATTTTGGTGCTATTTATGAATCGTCGTAGTAATTAGATATAGTATGAACTATATGCAGATAGTTGAATAAGTCAATATAGGATTCATCACTCTAAATTAATTAAAGAGAATATTCTTCTGTTCTTGATTAATAATGATTTATGGAATTCTCTGGCCAGAGTGAATTGATATTTGAGAAAAGTGTTTTCAAATTTCAATTATAAATTAATTACTAATTAACAAGAAAGAACATGATAAGAGTAGACGTTGTATCCATATTCTGTCCAATTAGAATATTGAATGACTTAAAGGATTAAATTATACATCATAGCTATGCATAGACAGGTTAAGTCAATCACTTTGACATTTATGATATTTGGGTAATCATGACATGTTGTTAAATGTCAATCATAATTTATGATTATGAATTGTTTAATTGGATAATTAAAGGAAAATTAAAAGAAGTTTTAATTTATCTACTTTAAATTGTGAATTAGAATTCTAATTTATAATCATTGCCCAATTATTAAGGATCTAATGGATCACACATCAAAGAGCAATTTGTGAAAGAAAAATCAATTTAATTAAGTTGGACTTAATTATAAAATTTGAGAAACTTTGGGGATCAAATATGAGATATTTGATTTTATTAAAATTAAATTAATTAGAATTAGAATTTGATTTTTATTATAATTAAAGAAATTTAATTTTAATAAAAGACTCTTATGTTTTTTTTATAAATACGGAAAAGCTTTTAGAAGCTAGCACTTCTACCTTTTTCCTCTCAAGGTAGTTGAGAATTGCTTTGTGGATACTATCAGAGGCTGGACGCTTGAACAACTTGTGATTGATCAATCGGAAAAAGTTTCGAAGATTTTTTCATCAGGATAGCGAACAAGGTACGATTTCTAAATCGTTTATGTTTTATTCAAGTTTATACAATTATTAGGATCCGCTCGGAATCCGTAAAATTTTTTGTTTTCCACTATGCTCATGATTCGATCACGGTTGGATTCCAACAGTTCTCACAAAGGCAAAGTAAACCCACAAAATTCACTTAGCCAACACACTAAAATGGACAGTAATAAGAAGAGAAAGATGCACACAAATTTATAGCAAAATTGTTAACCTTTATATTACTCACAATTGATACAAAGGATACAAAGCTTTAACTCTCTCTAATGAATGAACATTTGCTCAAATAAGTTATTTATAGGCTTTTGAAGATTTGTTGGGAAATAATATAAGAAAGTGGTCTTAAAGTCACTACGCCAGTAACTTAGTTAGTGGTTGACATCACCAACTACTTTAGTCACTACTTTAGTAGGTTGTTTACATAACTTACCACTATCTCTCTCTTAAGTCAAAGCAATATGTGTAAAAAGACACCTCATCCATGTTCTTTGCCACATCATCCTACTTTTTTGATGATTCATCCTACTAACTTTGCCATACACGCATGATCTTCATACAAAGGTGAACATTAGCCAAGTTTCGAGACAATTCACGCGTGGTCCGACCAATGCGCACCTATGGTCTAGTCCATTCACTCATGATCTATAATTTGAATACCATTTCATCCTTAGTCCCACCAAAGACATCTTAGGCAAGTCGCCCTAATCACCAAGCCAATCAATGATCCACAGTAATCGCAACTCAAATCATGCTTGATCTTTACTTGGTTAAGTTACCTTGGTTTCTTTGGCATGCTTTCTTCATGCCTAATCCATGTTAGATGTTAGCCAAGGCTCACCAATGATAGCAAAAAAGGTCCTACAATGTTAAGGGACTAATAAATCACCCCCACCAGATGAACCCGATGCCCTCGTCGGAACAAATTTAAGATAATCATTTACTTGTTCTTCGAATTGCCACAAGATTGTGTCTTTCTCCTAAGTAGCTTCCGAGACTGATTTATTCTTCCACTGAATCAGGAACTCCATCCTCTGATTCTTCTTAGGTTGCCCCAATATTCGATGATCTAAAATCTTCTCAATTTGCTCATCGAATTGTTTCTTTACCATCGGTGGAGCTCTCTTTACTTGACTCTTCTAGGATCTGTTGAATCTTCACGATATGGTTTAAGGAAACTCACATGAAAAGTAGGATGTATCTTTAAAAGCTCAAGCAACTTGAGGCGATAAGCAACATTTCCCACCTTTCTAAGGATCTTGAATGGCCCATCATACTTTGGCATCAACCTTTTATGCACCTGTTTGCTACTAACCTTCTTCTAAATTTGGGGAGTAATTTTGAGAAATACCTAATCCCTGATGTCAAAATCAAGCGTTCTTCTCCTATAATCTGCATATTTCTTCATCCGTTTGGAAGCTTTGCGAAGACTAGCCCTTGTTTCATCCAATAATTCTTGCTTTTCCTTCACAAAACGATAAGTAGCTAGACATTTTCCTCCTGACATTTGTTGAGTATCTCGAGAGGAGTGAGCGGTTGTTATCCTAGAGCAACTTTAAAAGGAATTTTCTCCATTGCCAAGGGTTTGTGCAAGTTATCACAAAACTGTGTAGTATCAAGTAAACTTAGCCAATTTCGTTGACTTGCACTTACATAATGTCGCAAGTATTTCTCCAACAAGTCATTCATCCTTTCCATTTGGCCATCAGTTTGTGGGTGATTCGTAGTTGAGAACTTCAATTCACACCCCATCATGTTGAAGAGAGACATCCAAAATTGGTCAGCAAATCAGACGTCTTGATTACTTACTATATCCGTCGGAACCCTAAAATGTTTCACCATATTTTTGTAGAAAAGCTCCACAGCAACATCTGAGGGACACGAAGCTAGAGTTGGCACAAAGACCACATACTTGAAGAACCTATCAACCACCATCATGATTGAAGCCATATCATCCACCTTTGGGAACCCGCTAATAAAGTTCATTGAAACATACATCTATGGTTTTTTCTGGAATTGGCAAGGGCTGCAACAAACCTGTCTCTTTCTTCCTTTCAAGTTTATCAAATTGACAAACAAGGCAAATTTTGACATATACCTGAATGTCCTTCTCCATCTTTAGACATAGTAAGATTGGGAAATGAGTGCTAACATCCATTAGACTCCGGGGTGCTCAGCTCACTATGAATTGTGCGTCTCCTTCATTAATTGCTTCCGCAAGGCACCAAAACTTGGCACGTACAATTGATTATTCTTTATAATGAGCAACCCCTCATCATCAAGCCAAAATTGTCGCACAATACTCTCCTTTACTTGCTTTACAATTCAACTATAAGTGTTGTCCAGTGAAACTGCTAATTTAATTTTCTCCAACAGGTTTGATTCCACTCGAGTGATCGCATACAAGGTTGCAAAGACTTCCTTTCTGCTCAATGCCCATCATATTGTTATGTCTCCTCGGTTTGTGCTCCCATATAAAGTCATATTCGGTAAGAAACTCTTGCCACCAGGCTTCTAGATAACTTCTTTTGAGTCTTGAAAAAGGTGTTAACCATATTATCTGTATGAACAATAAACTTCATACCCAATATGTAAACCCACCAAGCTTCAAGGTAATGTCTTACTGCCAGCATCTCCTTCTCATGTGTCGAGTATCATTACTCAGCACCAGTACGCTTGCAACTTTCAAATGCCACTAAATGTCCTTCTTGTACTAAGACTTCGCTAATAGCTTTGTCTGAAGCATCTATGTGTACCTTGAAAGGGAGATCAAAGTCGTTTAACTTTATCACAGGTTCAGTTGGAATAGCAACCTTCAACTTCTCGAAGGCTTCTTGGCATGCTTTCGACTAACACCTCTATTGTTTCTTCTTTACCAAGTCGATCAAGGGTGCTACATTCTTCGAGTACCCCACAAAAAATTGGTGATAATAGTTTGCCAAGCCAAGAAAGCTCATAAGTTCCTTCACCATCTTTGGAACCTGCCATTCAACAATAACTTGTACCTTTTTCAAATCCATTCGCACTTAGCCCTTTCCCAATAAGTTTCCTAAAAGCTTTATTTTCGATTGCGCAAATTCTCACTTCTCCATCTTTACGAAAAGTTTATGTTGTCATAACCTTTTAAACACCTTCCTCAAGTGTTGTATATGCTCTACCATATTAGTGTTATAGACCACAATATCATCTAAATAAACCACCATAAAATTATCCAAGAAGTCATACAGCACGTCATTCCTCAAGTTACAAAAGGTAGAAGGGGCATTAGTCAAGCCAAATAGCATAAGTAAAAATTCATATGAGCCATACCAAGTTTCATAAGTCATCTTCTGCTCATCACTTTCGACAATATGCATTTGCTAATACCCACTCCATAAGTCTAACTTCGTGAATATCGCTGCCCTTGACAATCTATCAATCAAGTCTTGAACTAAAGGAACAAGATATTTATTTTTAGTAATCACCTTGTTCAAAGCTCTATAGTCGACACACATCTGTAGGGCTCTATCTTGCTTCTTTTGGAAAAAAACTGGAGCTCCATAGAAGGTTTTCGATGGTTGGATGTATCCTGCTTCCAACAATTCACCAAGCTGCTTTTGTAGTTCCACCAACTCTAATAGTGACATCCGCTAAGGGGCACAGGCGGGAGGTATTTACACCAGTTCAATCTTATGATCAATTTCACGACAAAGAGGGAGAGTTTTTGATAACTCCTTCAGCATCACTTCCTTGAATTCCCTCTATACTTTTTCCACCACATCCGGGACTTGTACCATACGATCTTCCACAATTTCCCACATGATTGCAAGGTAAGTCTCCATGCCTTTCTTAAGGCCCTTCTCGATACTCATGGCAGAAACATGAGCTACAATTGTTGTTTTGCAGAGTTCTATCTTTAGACCTACAACAATTGATGTAACATGAATTTTGATCATTCATAAACATTATAGCTCCAAGATGTGGATATATCACCATCTTTGCTATCTTAAGAAAGTCGATGCCCAAAATCAAATCAAAATCCTTGAGAGGCATCACCATCATTTTACACTTCCCACGCCAATTTCCCATACTCAAAGGAACATTGTATGCAACTCCTACCATTGCTTGTGCTTTCGCTATGGTAGTTTTCATTTTTGAAAGAGTCTTGCTAATCTTCAACCCAACTTTTGCACCAACTGTTCCACAATAAAGGAATGAGTGGCACCCGTGTCCATCATAGCAATGAGTTCCTTCTCATTGACCTGTATCTTAACATACATAAGGTGCTCAAATGGACTTACTCCTATACTAACCACATTGAGTAAACAGATAGGATTTA
>JANZXP010122558.1:0-16734 GCA_027576715.1 Erythroxylum flavicans
ATAATAATAATAATAATAATAATAATAATAATAATAATAATAATAATAATAATAATAATAATAATAATAATAATGTTGTTGTTTTAATACAACTGGGACATACAGGGTGGAATGATTTTTTATGGAAATGTTGTCCAGACGGTGATATTAGCCATCATTATTATAAGATGCAATTGGGAAAAGGGTTTTTAATATAGTTTGATTTTAAATTAAAACTGACTAGATGTAGATGATGTGCATTTGCAGGCTAAAAATGCTCTCCATCGAATGCAAAAATGGTCAAATATAAAGACCACATTATTAGTCAAAAGCACAACCCCCCTTAATACTGAACTTGTTGCTAATATTTTTTGTAATTTGAGCATTTATAATTTGTAAATTGATCTCTTTATTTATTGTTTTGTCTATTAGAATTGATAAATTTTTAATTAATATCTTGTATAGGAAGAATATTCTTATTGTTAGTAAAATTTAATGATATTTATATAATTTTACTTTTTATATACAATTTTTGATATTTTGAATTAATAATATTTTTATATGATTTATTTATATAATGAATTTGCAATAAAAAATATGTCGATACATTATATACAAAATATATTGTTCAATAATATGGATTAAAAATGTAACAAATAACATATCACAATATTATATAACAAATAACCCAGATCCCGCCTCTCAATGGAATTTCTATTAGGTATTGTTGTTGTTGTTGTTTATAATATATGACTACGTTTTATAAAACGTAACTAAAAACATTTGGCTACACTTTTAGAAACGTAGTTAAAAATATTTGGCTAGGTTTTTAAAAAAGTAGTTAAAAAGATTTGGCTACATTTCCAAAAACATAGCTAAAAACATTTGACTACATTTATGAACATAGCTAAAAATGTTTGGTTAAAATTATGAAAATGTAGGTAATAGTATTTAGCTACGAAAGAAAAATGCAGCAAAAAACTATTAGCTACAATTTCTGAAAACGTCACATATAGTTTTTAGCTATGAGAATTTGACGATGTTTTATGTGACAAAGTAAGAACGTAGCTAGAAACTATAGGCGACATTTTTTAGACATTTAACTACATTTTTTCATAACCAAATATCAACTTTGTTGTAGTGCTATCACACAATAAATATCCAAAGTAGAGCTCCTAACTATTATTACATCTAGAGAATAACTAAAATACACATACACCACAACAAATGCTTTAGCAGCTTAAGTTTTAATCAAAATGGGATCACAAATAATTAATTGAACTCTTAAAGCATGTAGTTCAAAGTTATATATGTGAATAGTCTCTTATAGTTATTGTTATATGTGATGAAGTTGGTGATACAATTGAATTAATAATTCTACAATATCCCAAAACTTTTTTGAAGTCTTAAACTGAAGAAAATATAATTTGATGGTATTGACACTAGTCTTAATGTGTTATGGAATTAAGTAAAAATTAGATAGTTCTTTTCATCTCATTTCTCTAATCATTAAATGAATTTTTTTTATTTTTAACATCTTTTTGTTGGATTTTTGGAGTTTTATCAGTTATGATAGCCTATAAATCATAATTTTAACCATCAAATATAATGACGGTTTGTAGAGTGCATGCAGTGTGTGGACCTACAGCCAAATCATTAAGTCCCTTACCAAGCTTGCAATCTAACAATTCAAACTGAAATTAAATCTAATATAAAACTTAGAATAATAATAATAATAATTAAAATTGTATTTTTGAGGGAGGTTGTGTCTCATTATCATCAAAAGTTCTAAATTTTTCAATAGTATATAAAGATGAAGGAATTGTGAAGAGTGTGTATAAAATATGTATTGCTTTTGATACATTTTGTGAAAGGCTTGTAAGCTTTTATATAAAAGTAAAAGCATAATCAGAAGAGATTTACAGAATATATCTACAACTAATATTATGATCCAGTTTGATTTAAGTTTATTAAGAGAGATTAAATAGTAATCTTATCTACAAAGATTGAGTAGTTAAGATACATGTAGAACAAAAGTTATCAGCCCCCCTTGAGCTCATGATAGGTAGCAATTGTGAGCTTGTGAAGAAGACATTGGAATGCTAAAGATGATAAAAGCTTGGTCATAACATCAATAGTTTGAAAAGTCGATGCAATGTGTATGATAAAGAGTGCTTTGTTAGCTACCAAGTCACAATCAAAATGTATATCAATTTCAATGTGCTTTTTACGAGCATGAGTGATCAAATCATAAGAAAGGAATGTAAAACCAAGATTATCACTCTAAAGAGTGGGTGTAACATTAAAGAAACCAATTTCTCCCAGAAGAGATGCGATCTAAAAAAGTTCTGTTGCAACTAGAGCAATGCTTCGATATTTAACTTCAGTACTATATCTGACAACAGTAGGCTGTTTATTAGCACTCCAAGGGATTAAATAGGGCCCAAAATAGATGCAATATCCATAAGTAGAGAAATGATCATCAGGACAACCAACACAATCAGCATCATAATAAGTATGTAATTGAAGTGAGGAGGATCTAAGAAAGTGAATGTCATGGGAAGATGTGGAGTAAAGATAACAGAGCATTTGTTTAACTACATTCCAATGCACATCAGTGGGGCAATGTAAAAATTGGGAGACCTTATTCACAGAAAATTGAATATCAAGGTGAGTAAGCCAGAGATACTAAAGAGCATTGCACTTAGGGCTGGGCAGCCCGTGGCCTGATGGGCCACTAAGAAGGCCAAGTCGGCCTAACCTGTCTACATTTTTCTTTTAAATTTGACAAAATGATATCGTTTTGGACATTCTAATTGGCCCAAGGGAAATTGGCCCATAGCGAAAATCGGGCCGAGCTAAGCCAAGATTGCCATCTCTAAAGAGCACCAATAATGCTTCCATACTCAGAGGGATCAGAAAAGGGTGTGCCATGATTTTTAGATAGATGGAGAGACAGAGTGATCAGAGTGTGAACAGGTTTGAAATGATCAAGATCGGTCCGAAGAAGAAGACCATTGGTGAATTTGGTTTGGGTAATAAGAATACCAATAGAGGGCTTTATGAAGATGATAAATATGATAAGGATAGTATGGATATTGAAAACCAGGAGGTTGGGACTAAAGACTTGTTCATGAAGATGACCATGAAGGAAGGTCTTGTTAACATCAAGTTGGTGAATTGACCAATGTTTGGAAAGAGTAACGGTAAGGATGAGATGATAAGAACAAGGCTAAGATAAGGCAATGGGACCCTTTCATTGTGCCAATTGGACCAATAACCTGAGCTCATGCTAAGAGAATTAAGGAGTCAATGGCGGGGTTGATTCGGGAGATTCAAATGAAGAGTTCAAGTGTCAAACCAGAGGAGGAGGTGTTCCATTACGTCAGTTAGACCATTAAAGCAAGCGTGGACTAAGCACAAAATAAATTTGACAAAGAATCAAGTTCCAAAGGAAAATTACCCTAAAGAATTATTCCTTCAACAATTTTGGCAAAAGAATCGAGCTTTAAAGGAAATTATCCCATATATTGCTCTTTGAATTAATTTTCCTATTTAGTCTTTAGACCATGTTCTTAATTAATTTAGATATTTTACTATATGTGGCTAAGCATACTCCTATACTATAAATACCTTTTTCCATTGTAAGGAAAACACTTCTCTTTTGATTAATTAAAAACAATTCTCTTGTGAGTTTATGAGTTTATCACTCTCAAGTCTTATGTTTAATTTTCGAACACTTCCAAACTTATCGAAGGCGTGATCATCCTTCATGTCGTTTAACTTTCGAAGGTTCTTCAAATCGTATCTTTTCAGGTCTAGGGTTAAGTCGTGTTTGTTGGGTCTTAGAGATTTTCGATCTATCTGCTAGAGGTTAGCTTTCTTAGGAATATTAATCTGTTTATTTTTTCACGTCAGTTGGTATTAGAGCCAATTTCTAACCTCCAGTAAGCTATCTTTTTATTTTTCCTTCTTTTTCGTTAAATTAAAAAACAAAAAAAACATCCTTTTTCTCTAGATTCACGTTTACTTCTTTGCTATCTCAACAATGTCAATAGCAATTATTTCTCTCTTTTAACCCTTGCTATCACAATAGTTAATATTCCCTCGTGAATTCTTATTTTAAAAAATCCTTTTCCAGTCTGCTCCTTTTTTTCCTTACTTTGTTATTTCATGAATTGCTATCTATAAAAAAATGAAAAATGAAAAAATTTATGTTCTCAACTTCTCTTGCTCACTTTTCGCCATTCCAACATTATCATATATCTTTTATTACTTGTGCTGTGAACTGTTGTCAAAAAAATCTATTTACTCTTGATTGACTTTCGTTGTTACCCTTTGTTATTCCAATTTTTTCATTATTATTCCCGTGAGTTAATAAAAAAAATCTGGTCATTTTATTGTATTTCCAAATTAAAATCCTAACCTCTAATTCTTGAATTAATCCTTCTTATCCTTTCCTACAATATGACCTTGATTATTGAATTAGACCAGTGCGATCATTGCTTGATTGAGCTTGTTGAGTTCGAAGATCGAACTGAGAAGTGAGGGCACTGAGAGGTAAAAGGCCGAGTATGTGAGACTAGTATTGGGTAAAAGTTATTGAGCATAAACATGAGTGAAATTCCCTTGTCATAAAAGGACACTAGCATACTTGCACATATGGTTGATAACATAGGTAATAATACCAGACTATCAGAGTAAAACCAATCTCTATTTACTCAAATACAACAGTTGTAGGAGATGGTAAGAAGATTAGTTATGACATTGACAGAACAGGATAATCGATTGGTTAGGATTGAGGGTGGAAGGGTAGCACCCCAAGATGGAGGAAACAGTGAAAGAAATAATGTGGGAGCTAAGGGTGTGAGGGTGAATGTACATGGAGAAAGAGATGGGGATGTTGATGATGAGTGGGGAAGAGAGTACGATTGGGTTACAGAAGATGCTAGGGGAGCTCGATGGGAAAATAGGCAACCTAGGGCTGCATATAGAGGTTGTGGAGAGTTAGATGGTGATCTCGGGAGTGTCAAATTAAATCTACCTATATTCTCAGGTAAGAGTGATCCAGAGGCCTACCTAAAGTGGGAAAAGAGGGTGGAGCTGATGCTCGACTGTCATAGGTTCTTAGAGAAGAAAAAGGTGAAGTTGGTAGTTACTGAATTTGTGGACTATGTGTTAGTTTTGTGGGATCAATTAGTTAATTGTAGAAAGAGAAACTGGGAGAGGCTGATAGAGACATGGGAAGAATTAAAGGTTGTCATAAGAAGGAGATATGTCCCTAATCACTACTATAGGGAGATTTATCGTAGGTTGCAAACTTTGACTTAAGGAAATCGAAGTGTGGATGACTATTTTAAGGAGATGAAGATGGCTATAATTTAGGCTAACATCAAGGAGGACCGGGATGCCACTATGGCACAATTTTTAAGCAGTTTAAATAAAGATATAGCTAATGTAGTTAAACTATATCATTATGTGAAGTTGGAAGAATTGGTGTACATAGCAATGAAAGTGGAGAAGCAGTTGAAGAGAAGAGTGATTTCCAAACCCATAGTTGGAGTTAGTAGTTTCTCAAAAACTAAGTGGGGTGATGAAGGGTCAGATAAGTTAGGTTGGAAAAGTAAAGGGGAATCATCAAGAGGGAAAGAAGAACTGACACGAAGGTACAAGGATAAAGTAGAGACCAAATAAAAGCAAAAGGAAAAGATGGGAACCACATCTTCTAGGAATCGGGACATTAAGAGCTTTAAATGTCAAAGGGTGGGGCACATAACTTCTCAATGCCCCAACAAGAGGACAATGGTAAACAAGAATGGGGTTATTAATACAGAAGATGAGCAAAGTGATGAAGACGAGTTGCCAAAAGCAAATGATGAGGCCTATGAGGATGATGAAGACCCAGGACTAATGGTTCTATCGACAACTTTGGTGTCTATGAGAGGCCTTAATACTCGGGCGCAGGTGAATGAAGCAAACTTGCAGCAAGAGAATATTTTTCATACTAGGTGTCTTATGGGACGAAAGCCTCAGTGTATGATTATTGATGGAGGTAGTTGCACTAATATGGCCAGTGTAGCTTTTGTGGGCAAGATAGGGTTACCATTGATCAAACTCCCCAAACCTTATAAGTTGCAATGGCTCAATGATAGTGGCAAGGTTAAAGTGAACAAGCAGGTGCTAGTAGAATTCACTATTGGGACTTATATTGATAAGGTGTTATGTGATGTAGTTCTAATACAAGCAACCCATATTTTATTAGGAAGGCCTTGGCAGTTTAACAGAGGAGCCATACATGATGGTTACAAGAATCAGTATAATTTCAAGATAGACGAAAGGCCGATTATATTAGGGCCTTTAACACTTTAGCAAGTTTATGAGGACCAAGTTAAGTTGAAACAGGAGGCAAATGAGCGATTACAAAGAAAAAATATTAAGAAAGTGATTGTAAAAGAGGAAGAACGTTTGAATAGCAAAACGAGAGGAAAAACAAAAGAAAAAGAGAAAAAGGAGAGTATGAAAGGAAAGAGTTTCTTTGCAAGGAAGGGTGAGATTATAAGGGCCCTATCAGAAAAACAACAATTAATTTTGCTGGTATGCAAGGAGTCTCTCCTTGCTCCTAATTTGACTAACAATTCCCTCCCCAATTTGGTTGTTTCTTTATCGGGAGTTTGTGGATGTGTTCCCTGAGGAGATACCTAGTGGGTTACCATCCATTATAGGAATCAAACACTAGATAGACTTTGTATCCAGGGCTACTATTCCAAGCTGACCAGCCTATAGGAGTAACCCTAAAGAGACAAAGGAACTTCAAAGGTAGGTAGAGGAACTTATGAGAAAAGGGTGATGTGAGGAAAGCATAAGCCCATGTGTTGTACCCGTCTTGCTCGTACCTAAGAAAGATGGAACCTGGAGGATGTGCAAAGTCATTCATAGCATCATTGTAAAGTATCACCATCCTATTCCAAGGTTAGACGATATGCTAGATGAACTTTATAGGGCTAAAATTTTTAGCAAAATAGATTTAAAAAGTGGCTATCATCAAATCAGGATGAGAGAAGGGGATGAATGGAAAACAACATTCAAAACAAAATATGCTTATATGAGTGGTTAATTATGTCGTTTGGGTTATCAAATGCACCTAATACTTTCATGCAGTTAATGAATCATGTCTTGCGTAACTTCGTCAGTAAATTTGTTATGGTATATTTTGGCAACATTCTTATTTACAGTACATGCTTAGAGGTTCACATTGGACATTTGAGAGAGGTGTTGAATGTATTTAGAGAGGAAAAACTTTGCGCTAATATTCAAAATTGTCATTTTTGCATGGATAAAATTGTTTTTAAAGTTGTTTTCCTTGGATTTGTTATGAGTCATAATGGAGTGGAGGTGGATGAGGAAAAGGTAAAAGCAATTAAGGAATGGCCCACACCTAAAAACATCACAGAGATAAGAAGTTTTCATAGGATGGCTAGTTTTTATCACATGTTTGTTAAAGATTTTAGCACACTAGATGCTCCCATAACTGAAGTAATTAAAAAAATGTAGGATTTAAATGGGACAAGGCACAAGAAATAGCTTTTAATTTGATTAAAAAAATTGTGCTCTGTACCTGTTCTAGCTTTACCTGATTTTTCCAAGACTTTTGAAATTGAATATGATGCATCAAGAATAGATATTGGTACTATTTTAATATAGGATAGGAGACCCATTGCATATTTCAGTGAAAAATTCAACGAGTCACCACTTAATTATCCTACCTACGATAAGGAGCTATATGCCCTTGTTAGAGCATTGGAGACATGGCAACACTATTTATGGCCAAAGGAGTTTGTGATTCACACTGATCACGAGTCATTAAAGCACCTAAAAGGACAAAGCAAGCTAAATAAAAGAGATGCCAAATGGATGGAATTCATTAAGTCCTTTCCATATGTGATCAAATATAAATAAGGTAAGGAGAATGTGGTAGCAGATGCCCTATCTTACAGGGATGCCTTAATTACTACTTTAAGCGCTAAATTGTTGGGATTTGAATTTTTTAAAGAATTGTATAAGAAGGATCCTGATTTTTCTCATATATTTGTTGCATGTGAGAAGGGGATAGTTAATTAATTTTATAGGATGGATGGGTGCTTGTTTAGAGAAAATAAGTTATGTATACCCGTTTATTCGATTAGGGAATTGTTAGTTAAGGAAGCCCATGGTGGTGGTTTAATGGGACATTTTGGGGTACAAAAGACTTTAGGTGTGCTTATAGAACATTTTTATTGGCCTAGGATGAGACGTGATGTGGAAAAACTTTGTACAAATTGTGTCACTTGTAAGAAGGCTAAGTCTAAAGTGTTAGCCCAAGGTTTGTACACACCTTTACCTATACCTGATAAGCCTTGGATAGATATTTCTATGGACTTTGTACTGGGTTTACCTAAAACAAGCAAGGGGAAAGATTCTATTTTTGTGGTAGTCGATCGGTTTAGTAAAATGGCACATTATATTCCTTGTCATAAAACTAATGATGCAACCCACGTAGTAGATTTGTTCTTTAGGAAAGTAGTACGTCTTCATGGGATTCCTAAAACTATCGTGTTATATCAAGATGTTAACTTCCTTAGTCATTTTTGGGTCTTATGGGAGAAGTTGGGAACTAAATTACTATTTTCTACCAAATGTCACCGCCAAACCGACGGTCAGATCGAGGTAGTTAACCGGACTCTATCTCAATAACTTCGTGCCATTATAAAGAAAAATCTTAAGAGTTGGGAAGAGTGTTTGCCTTTTGCTGAATTTGCATATAATAGAACTATGCATTTGTCTACTATTTATTCACCTTTTGAAATTGTGTATGGTTTTAATCCTTTGTCCCCATTAGACTTAATGTCTGTAACTGTTGATGAAAGGACTAGTTTAGATGGCAGGAGGAAGGCAGAATTGGTGAGGTCAATTTATGAGAAAGTGAAAGCTCAAATTGAGAAGAAGAATGAATAGTATACTAGCCAGGCCAACAAGGGACGACGTAAAGTTATCTTTGAACTAGATGATTGGGTATGGCTCCATACGTGTAAAGAGAGGTTCCCAAAGCAGAGGCAAAATAAGTTGTAAGGACCATTTCAAGCCATTGAAATGATCAACGACAACACATACAAATTAGAGCTCCCAGGTGACTACAATGTATCGATCACTTTCAATGCTAGTGATTTATCTCCTTTTGACACAAGTGTTAATTCGTGGACGAATCCTCTTGACGAAGGAGGGGATGATATGAACAAGGCCAAGATAACGCAACAGGACCCTTTACATGTGTCAGTTGGACCAATAACCCAAGCTCATGCTAAGAGAATTAAGGAGTCGATGGCAAGGTTAATTCAAAAGATTCAAATGAATAGTTCAAGTTTCGAACCAGAGGAGGAGGTGTTCCATTATGTTAGTTGGACCATTATAGCAAGCGTGGGCTAAGCACGGGAATAAATTTGGTAGAGAATCGAGTTCCAAAGGAAAATTATCCCAAAGAATAATTCCTTAGACAATTTTGGAAAACGAATCAAGCTTCCTATTTATTCTTTAGACCATGTTCTTAATTAATTTACATATTTTACCATAGGTAGCTAGGCATACTCCTATACTATAAATACCTTTTTCCATGGTAAGGAAGACACTTCTCTTTTGATTAATTAAAAACAATTCTCTTGTGATTTTGTGAGTTTATTGCTCTCAAGTCTTACGTTCGATTTTTGAACACTTCTGAACTTATCAAAGGCGTGATCATCCTTAGTGGCATTCAACTTTTGAGGGTTCTTCAAACCGCATCTTTTCAGGTTTAAGGTTTCATATACTTTAGGTTCTTAAGTCGTGTTTATTGGGTCTTAAAGATTTCTGATCTATCTACTGGACGTTAGCTTTTTTGAGAATATTAATCCATTTATTTTTTTAATGTTATGAGACGAATGGTAGTGGGTTTAACAACAAAAATGAAGGCGTCAGCATGGTCAATGTCAAAAGCTTAGTGAAAACCATTGGCAACCATATGAGCTTTATAGTGTTGAGTAGTGCTATCAGGATTATGTTTGGTATGAAACACCCATTTATAACCAATAATGTTATCATTTTGGAGAGGAGGAACAAGAGTCTAAGTATCTTTGTGATGGAAAGCAGTGAACTCATCAAGCTTAACCTGACGCGAATAAGAAAATTTATTTGCCCAGGTAAAGGATATAGGGTCAGGAGAAGATTTAGTAAACATGGAATGGGTGATGTAGTCAGAAAAGGATTGATAAGTATGAGTCTAATCATGAGTCCATATGACCATTAGATGCGAAGATTGTGTTTGGTGAGATAGTGAAGGGGGTGCACAGGTTAGTGGTAAAGGAGAGGGAGAAAGTGGAGTGAAGGGTAAGGGAAGTGAGTGAATTGTAGTGGGTGAGGATATAGACGATGGGGGTGGAGAGTGAGCATAAAGAAAATAATTTTCAAGGAAACGAACATGATGAGAAATATAAAGTTTGCATGTCGAGAATCAAAGCAACGATAGCCTTTATTTTAAGAATAGTAGTCAAAGAAGATACATGGAGTGGATTTGGGAATGAGTTTATCAGGGCAAGTAAAACTAAGAAAAGGAAAGTAGGTGCATCGAAAAACTCAAAAATTCAAGAGATTTGGTGGGGTAGTAAATAGTAATTCATAAGGGGAGTTGCTATTGAGGAGAAAAGTAGGTTGATAAGGTAGATAGTAGTAGAGAAAGCTTCAAACCAGAAGACTTTGGGAAAAGAGGAATGAAGAAGAAGAGTAAGACTGATTTTAGTAATATGACGAATTGTGCATTTAGCAAGACCATTTTGTTAAGGAGTGTAGGGACAAGAAATGCGGTATGTGATGCCATTGTTGGTAAGATATTGGGCAAAGGCGCCTTTAATGAGTTCAAGGGCTCCATCACATTGAAACTGTTTGATATGTGTGGAGAATAATTTTTCAATTATGGTTTAGAGAGTTTGAAAATTATGTAGAGCATGAGATTTGTGAGTTATGGGATAAATCCAGGTATATCTACTAAAGTCATCAATGAAAAGAATAAAATAACCAGAATTAGAAAGTTAATAGAATGGGGAAGGTCCCCAAATATCATAGTGCAAAGTTACAAAGGGGTGGTAGAAAGACGAGAAGAATGTGATAGGGAAGATGAATAAGTTTTCCTTGAAAACAATAAATACAAGAAGTTATGACATTTGAAATAACACTTAAAGACATAGATAATTTAGAAAGTGTAGAACAACACGGACGACTAAGAGTTTGATATCAAAGATTGAGTGAAGCCAGAGTGACTGTGTAAGCAACAAGATTATGAAAGTGCAATGGAATCTTTATTAGATAGAGATTATTGTTGATGGAACTCGTAAGTAGCGATATCTTGATTTGAAGATCCTTCACAACATAACCAAAGGGATTAAATTCAATGAGACATAAATTATTAGTAACAAATTTAGCAATAGACAACAGCTTTGTAGTGAGATGTGGAACTATTAAAATATTATCAAGACAAAGTGGACAATTTTATGTTAGGAATGTAACAAGATCGATAGAGGAAATAGGAAGAGTGTTACCATTACCAGCAACTACTTGGTTGGGGCCATCATATGGAGTTAAAGAGTCCACAAGATGAGTGTTGGGTGTCATGTGGGTAGTACCATCACTGTCAGGTAAAGGGCTGAGCATTCAACAGTATCGTTGGAGGGAAAGGGCTGAGCATCTTTAGGATCATGAATATCCATAGTTAAATGGGTGGAGTTGAGAAAAGTAAAATCAGAAAAGGCACAGTAGGGCAGTTTTGAGATCTAAAATATCGAAAATAGCAATGGGCTATCACTTCCAATATATTTGACATTAGGTGGGTGGTTTATTAAAATTTATCTAGTCTAGGTGTTTTGTGGTGGGGTATAATGTCTGGAATTAGGCTTAGAGACATTAGATTTGTTCTGAATGGATTGATGTGATTATCAATAGCTGTGAGTTCCTCAGTAATGGTGGAGATAGTGTTAAGAAAATTAGAGACCGAGAAAGCAACTTTCTTGAGCGTGTGAAGTTTGCATCGAAGGAGTGACCACTGGGACAAGGACTGCTGGACAAAGTCGCATTCTAGGACGAGTCAAACGTCACGAGTGGTGGTGCACCTGAGAGTTAGGTGGGAGATGGAGCTGGAGAGGGACACCATGAGGTAACAATAAACGAGACAATCAAAATTCTACCATTTAACAAATTCAATATATGTACTATTTTCTGGGGAGATAAAAGTGTCTTTAGCATAGACAAGAAGATCAAATCCAGAGAGAAACAACTTGGATTTGGTTTCTCCATACTAGATAATTAGTTGTGTCTAGGGGTGTAGTAAGAAAGTTGGTTAATTGGTTAAAGGGTAGAATTGGGGTGGTAGGTTTTGCCATAGCTGGTATTGGCGATGATGGAATGAAGGTGAGGTTTTTGAAATGATGTAAGGAGTTAAGGACAAATAGATGAGGATGTGGATGTTGTTGTAATGGTGTGTAGATGAAGAGTTGTGGGGAAGAGTTGGTTATATCATGTGGTATTTAAATGGATTCTGTTGGTGTTTAATTGTGTGTTGGAATTATACAATTATGTTAAAAAGGAAGGTTTGTTTTTTTTTTATTCGTGTGTTAGTTTTTGTGGTTGCTTGGAGGTGATCTAAATGTGTGCTGAGTAGTCTAGACTATGTCATATGTGGCTGAAAAAAGTAAGAGAGATAAGGAGTTAGCTATGATATCATGAAGGAATTGTGAAGAGTGTGTATAAAATAAGTACTGATTTCGATACATTTTGTGAAAGGCTATGAGCCTTTATATACAAGTAAAAACAGAATCAGAAGAGATTTGCATAATATATCTACCGTCTACTGCTACTATTATGTTCTAGTTTGATCTAAGTTTATTTAGAGAGATTGAATAGTAATCTTATCTACATAGATTGAATAGTAATCTTAAGATACATGTAGAACAAACATTATTAAAAGACTTATAAATCACACTTTTCTCTAAAGTATATGCATTAATATCTTCTTCTGTATTTAAATAAATTACAAATAAGTAACATATGAAAATTTTCTCTTATACATCATACCTTTAATGTTAAATGCATTCGATGTAATATGATCAATACAATTTAATAGTTGTTCTTAATTCATTCGATGTAATAAATGCATTTTCTTCATAAATCAACTTTTCAAGTTCATTATAATCAAGATCAAATGATAGTTCTTATTTTTAGATTTTAAAAAACAATATGATTAATACAATCAATATCAATTAGATCATATGTTATCTTTTTACTAAGCACCTTGAATAAATAATAGAGAAACTATAAGGTCAATAGCAAAAATAAAGTTAATGAAAAATAAAAACATATCAAGAAAAATACATTTTCTTCATTCTTATATTATAAGTAATGTAAGCAAGGTTATTGAGTCTTTGTTCTTTTAGGTGATTTTGTTTTTTGTATGAATGTGTTAAAAAATGCTCAAATTACGTTTACAACTTGATGCAGAAGTTGTTTAACTAAGTAATCAAATAGTAAGTTTTCTCAATGTTGGAGCACTTTTACTAAATAATCTTTACCACTCATTTGCATTTTAAATCAATAGTTATAAATGTAAAAAAATATTAAAAAGTAAAGGATAAAATAAAGAATGAAAACTTATTATGCTACATTTTTTTCATCGTAAGTTCTCTCTTTACAGAAGATCTAGTAAAACTCCCTAAACCTTCACAATACAATTTAATTTCAGTTATTACCTTTGATTACTCTTCATTAAAGAATATATCTTTGTATTCAACCACATCAAAGAGACCACCTATAATATCAATATATGTACATATATCTCTACTATATAAGCAATAAGGATTGAGAAAGTAAGCTGCTAAGTGGACCATTTAAGTAAGATGCTTATCCCATCACTGATCAAAAATATCTATATACCAAAGATGGCTTCTCATCTGAGTCTAGAATCCTCAACAACAAAATATATATCCCAAAGATAGCTTCTCATCTAAGTCTACAATCCTCAATAACCTTTTAAGTGGAGCCACAATCTTCACGACAATCAAGCAAGCATGCCAAAATTTATTATCCAGAATAATAGTATAGAGCTCTTTTCCTTTTACACTCTTTGATAACTTATGACTTAAAAAGTGTTTACTTGTCATTAAATTTTGATGTGCTTCTTTATGCTCATAAACACTTCTCAAAGTTATAAATGTAATTGCAAACCTAGTAGCAGCAGGGCAAACAATCTCCATCCAATCTTCTTACTTTTTTAGCCAAGACAATAATATTATATGATTATACTCAAAAATTATGATCTTAGATGCACTTGAAGTAAGATTAGAAATATGGTTCATACAACCAATGTCTTTTTAAATGAGATTTATACAATGAGCTGATATACAGACCAATAAATACACTAATAATTTGACTATCGTAAGTACATAACTGATACATAATTAGTTGCATTGTCTGTAAGAAAGTGTCCAATAGTTGGTCCAACTTACTAAACAATTTTAGAAAATAATCAAAATAAAGTATAAGCACTTTTAACCATATCAAAAGCATCAACATACTTGATAAAAATTATTCCAACATTACAATAAACCAAGAAATTAATCAAATTTCTTTGTCTTTTATATTTCTACCCATCTACCATAATAATGCATATAGCTGTTTCTTAACTAGACTTATATGTATGCAAAATCATCTAACTTTTTTTTAATCTTTAAGCAAAGGCACATGAATCTTATAATAAGAAGGTCTCTTAAATCTCGGACCGATTGATATTGTAGCATTTATTACTTTTTGAAAATAAAGTGAATTTAAAGGAACACTTGAATGATAGAAACATCTAGCACATGCTCATTTACTTCACAAAACAACATCCTTATTAACCAAAATACTTTTTAAACTAGGTTAAGAATCAAGAGTAGCTCTTGGACGAAAATAAAAATCTATGTCAATAATAACTTTCCTTTCTCCTTTATCTAATACTATTTGTGCTTCATCATTTTCAAAAATACATTATGAGCCTTTTTATTTTATTTTTCTTTTTTACTTGTTGTTGTAAATAATTTACAATCCTCTCATATACATCAAACGGTACTTTTTTGCAAGAACAAATATTACCTTTAATACTAGCAAGATATTCTTTAATTCTATAAATTCCTACTCCTTTAAGCATTCTACAGTAAAACATACAGTTATTTTAAATTTTTCCATTAGATCTTTGGGAAGAAGAAAAATACTTCTATGATGGATCAGACTTACCATGAGTAGAAGATGTTAAGTTCATTAAATCTTTTTTTGATGATTCCATATTCTCCATTATAATTTCAACCTAAAAATTCAAAAAGATAATTTTGTAAGTTTTTTACACCATTGTAAGTTTTAGACATTATAAAAAAGAAACATATATTGAAAATACTTATCCTACTGAATAAACTGTATTTAACAAATTAGTATAGTTAATAATATTCATTTTAAAATATGGCAATAAGAAAGTTAAAAAAAAGGGGGTACAAGTGAATGAAAAAGCTTTTACTTACTATATGTCTTGTTTTTGTAAACAGTTGAAAATAAAAATGGAATAACTAATCCTAAAGTGCTCAACCTTTTGAGAATTTTTTAATTTAGTGCTTAAATATTTAAAATTTTGAATTGAGTGAGCAACTTTTAAATCCTTAGCAGTTCCGCTCAAAATATTAGTTTTGTTAGTAATTTGTTAATTTGATTAACATAATCTTTATTGTATATGATATATAGATGTTCACCTAGAAAAATAGTAGCCATAGTTATAGTGGAGTACAGCTACACATCATGAAAAACCAAGATTTTGTTAACCAAATTGACAAATTATTAATGGAACTAATGTTTTGAATTGAATTGTTAAGGTTTTCAAGTATTGGTCACTTAGTTGAAATTTTTAATAACGTGGGTACTAGATTGAAAAAATTCTAAAGGTTTAAGCACTTAAAGATTTGTTATCCTAAATAAATATAAATGCCTTAATTTTTTAAATTAACACATTTGATAAGTAAATTAGACTAGACAAACTATCTAAGTTTTGAAAAAACTAAAAAGAGAGAAAAATAATTTCATTAGAAAAACCATCTCCAACTTAATACAATCATACATGATACAACAACTCTTTCAATTTTCTTTTTTATGGGATCAATATGGACTAAAATCCTAATATTCTAAACAAAACATGGTAAGATGGGTTGTTGTATTTGTAAAGTCCCAAACCGATAAAACATTGATGACTTCATTAGAAAATTGATGTATTTATTTATTATTTACGTCAACACTATTAAAATATTACTATAAGGCTATAAGCTTTTTGCAGGTGAGGCATTATTAAGTGTTCCCTATTCTTATAGTTACCTAGAACTCTAGATTTAGTGACTGTTTGGATGAGCTTATATCAGTAGAGCTTTTCTGAGAAGAGATTTTCTAATAAGCCAATTGACTGTTTAGATATCAATTAAAAAAACAGCTTTTTTGAAAGAGCTTCGTACAGTAGACTGTTTGACAACATAAAAATAAAAAGCACTTTTATGAATTTTAACTATACTTTAATTTGTAATAAAATTATTTATGCATATAAATAATATTTAAAGTATATTACACAATATGCAAAGCACAATATATATTATGTTTACATTTGATTTGAAATAATTCAACTACTATTAGGTCTTTCATGAA
>JANZXP010122625.1:0-16728 GCA_027576715.1 Erythroxylum flavicans
AGGCAACGGGAGTATACCTATTGCATGCAAGTGAGGGATAGAGGTCGGGATCAGTTCGCGTCTGCATTGTATTTCTTTATTTTATACTGAATTATATTTTCCACAAAATTTTGTATTATTTGTAATTGAATATTACGGTTTGTAATAATTTTGGGAATTGGAAATGTTTTGTAATTTGTAATGGGCCCAAATGGTTATTGAAAATTCTATTGATTACATTGTTTTGTTGTTTTGTTGAAAATGGTTATAAAATAAAGTGGGCCGATTTGGTTATCAAATTTTTGCACTTTATGTTAATGTTTTAAAAAAACAATTGTACTGAAATTTGAATGATCTAGTGCTATAACATGCCACCCTCACGGGGCACGAATTCGGATATCACCATCGATGTCAGGTTCGGGTCTTGCAGGAGTGGGGTGTTATATATAGATGGTGAAAGGATGAATTACACTGGAACATTGTTTATGGAAGGGTTCATATTCAAACCATTGACTTTTCAGTCAATTGGGGATCACGATGTGTTGTTAGATACCGCTTATAACTTGCTTGAATTAAGTCTTAATTCAAGTGGCCAACATAACCAGGAACCTAATGGGTCATAAGCGTTGAAGATGCAAAGAATGAGTAAAATGGTTTTGGAAAGTGATCCAACATATGAGAGAATGTTTAGAAATTGTATCGTGCTATGATCGTGATAAGGAACATTGCAAAAGGAATGAAAGAAAGCAAGTATTGCATGGCTGCCAACCTGGAAAATTCCAAATTTCCAACAAACGTTTCAAGCCAAATTAAATGGCATTCCCATTATTCCTCCATTCATAATGGGGGTTAGAGGAGGCCAAATTGGCAGAAACTCACTCATTTTCGTGCATAGTATTGTAAGAAAATTAGTGAGAAATGTGAAGAGTTCATCTTACGCATACTTATTATCTAAACTATTCTATCAAGAACATACATCAAAGCTAGCACTTTGTGTGTGTTCTAACCATTCTTCTTAAGAGGTTTCAGGCTTTTCTCTTTGTGTGGATATAATTAGAGACGTCCTTCTTTAGTCATTGTGGTTTATGACAACCCGAAGAGGTGAAGATGACGAAGAACGAAAGAGTTTGTAAGGTACACACCTTAAGTTCTTTTTTTACTACATTTAATGACACATGTTTGATTCTGTTTTTTCTAGTTTTGTTTTATTTTTCGTTGTGTATTTTTCATGTGTGATGCATAATCAAAACCCAATAAAAATAATACTAAGATAAGTATTTGATTGTATTCTCATTTTAAGAAATTATCTTATCATTGACTTTTTTTGCTATTGTTTTAAGTTTTTAATTTTATTTTATATTTCATTATTCAAAACCCATAAAATTCGTTTCTTTACTATTTATCTTTGGGCTAGTTCTATATCAATTTTTATGGGATTTGATCTTATTATATTACTTTTCAACGATATGTGTACTTGCGAATTATAATGATAAATTTGTAATAGGAAAAAGATTTAGTAACATTTACCTATATACACTCTACACTCAATAGCTTTAATGGTTAAATGAATATGCTTAAGTGAGTTTCAATGAAAAAGTGTTGATCTCATTTTCTGTTAAAAAATAATGTGAAACATTGTTATGTAATATGGTGTCTATGCATGCTAGCCTTATATTTTTAAGGAGACCTTGAAATTTTGATAGAAAGGTCATAAAAGATGGGTTTTATAATTAGGTATTCTTTAGCTTTAAATAATAACCCATTCCTTATGTACTATTAACACCCAAACAAGTGTTTCAGGATCAACTCAAGTTAAACAAAGAGAGTGAAAAAAGGAAAATAAGTTGAAAAATTAGGATGATAGGTTAAACAATGAAAAAAGGAGGAAAAGTTAAAGGAAAGTATTTTGATAGAAAAGCAAAGAAATTAGCAAGCTATTCTCTAACCAACCTATGATTGTACTCTTTTACAAAGAGGCTTGTCTTAATGCTAACAATTTGAAAGTTCCTTGCCTAGTGTCTTTGTCTCTTTACTCTAAGATTTTTAAGATGTATTCTCTAATGATATTCCTAGTAGATAATATATGAAGGAAGTAAAACATTAAATTAATTTCATTCCAATGTTATCATTCCTAATCGACCAGTCTATATAAGTAATCCATATGAGACCAAGAAATGTCACAGGCAAGTTAAGGAGATTTTTTTGAAAGGGTATGTTAAAGAGAGTATAATTCCATATGTTGTTCTAGTCTTTATTTTTACAATAATAAAAGGCAGGTATTGCACTAATAGAGTTAACTACAAGTTATTATCAATAACATAATCAAAAGAAAAGTGTAAAAGAAACTATAATGATTATATGAAACCACCACCATCAATATAATGGAAGAACCAGACCAAGACAATCTTATATTAACTAGGAACTTCAAACATTTAACAAAGCATATGGACATCCAGGCTGAGGACAGGAAGAGGTGTTAGTAGAGAGACCTTTGATGGCCTCTAACAATCATATTGCTACTTTACTTAGGCCAGATTTGCACAATGAGAGACCCATCACGTAGAGAGATTCATACCTTGTAAAAAAATTACATAAATTATGAATTAGACATTCCATTTGCTAGCTAAATCCAAGTTGAGTTCATTTCTATCTAGTATGGTCAACAAGATTTCTTTAATCTATGACAGAAGGCACTAGGGCCTAAAGTTTTGCCCTTAAAAGGTTTGTTATTTCTTTCCTTTCTAATAGAATATACCAATCCACTCACCAGTAAATAGCTTGTAATCTTCAAACCTCATTAATTTGAGATAATGCCCAATTAACCAGTTGGTTCCAATTAAAAGATTGGTAATTGAGATTAAAAAGTTGGAGAACATGAAGCTATTTTTCGTTTACAAAAGTATAATGAAAGAATAATCTATGGCATCTTTTTAGTGTGCATTGCATAAACTATACCAAGGACTAGAAAAGGAGCCATAAAATAGCATGTCTTTAGTGCTCAGCCTCCTCTTAACAGCTAACCATAGGGTAAGAGCTGCTTTAGGTAAGTTTGAGCAGCACCAGACAAAATGAGACCAACTAATTAATATAATGTCCTGGTATTGTTTGGTCTTAACTTACATGTCATAGAGAATGTCTACATGCTGTAAGATAATGGTTAAATATCAACATCTTGTTCTTATACCAAATTACATGCTTGACAAGTTACATTGTAACAGCTCAGACCACCCGCTCATAGATATTGTCCGCTTTGGGCCTTGGCCTAGCCAAGCCCTCATGGTTTTGCTCTTCCCGCACACTTGCTCGGGAAAATGCGTCTGTCAGGGAGAGGTTTCCATAGCCTTATAAGGCCTACTTCATTCCCCTCTCCAATCAATATGGGAATCTAACATTCCACCCCCTTGGAGGCCCAGTGTCCTTGTTGACATATCGATTTGGGCACTGGCTCTGATACCATTTGTTACAGCCCAGACCACCTGCTCACAAATATTGTCCATTTTGGGCCTTCGCCTAGCCAAGCCCTCATGGTTTTGCTCTTCTCACCCTTGGGAAAACACGTCTATGAGGGACAGGTTTTCATATCCTTATAAGGCCTACTTCGTTGCCCTCTCTAATCGATATGGGAATCTAACATTCCACCCCCTTTGGAGGCCCAGTGTCCTTACTAGCCCATAGGCATGGATTTACCCCCTTGGAGGCCCAAGCGTCCTTGATGGCACATAGGTCTGGATCTACCTCCCTTGAAGGCCCAGCGTCCTTACTGACATACCGATTCGGGTACTGGCTCTGATACCATTTATAAGGGTGGATTTAGGCTTGTGGGCTAGCGAAGATGCTAGGCCTCCAAAAGGGTGGAATGTTAGATTCCCATATTGATTAGAGAGGGAAACGAAGTAGGCCTTATAAGGCTATGAAAACCTCTCCCCCACAGATGCGTTTTCCCGAGCGAGTGTGCAGAAAGAGCAAAATCGTGAGGGCTTGACTGGGATACAATATCTATGAGCTAGTGGTCTCGGGTTGTTACAAATGGTATCAAAGCAAATGGTTTTTTTCATTTTCAAAATTGATTTTCCTATTTTCAAAAGATTCATAAGCCTTAGGCGTTGAGTCTGGGTGTCGACAGTCTTTAGTTGAGAAGTTGAGTCTCGGATCTTTAAGTTGACGTCCTTAACGATCGGATGATTTTGACCTCGCTGAGAGTACTTGTTGACATTCCTTGGATGTAAGGGACATCAAATAAGCTAGGCTTAGTTTGATCTATTTTATTAAATAACGTCTTTTTCTTTGATTTTATAGAGATAGCATGGTTGGACGGGGAAGGGGAAGCTATCACAAGGTTAGACCTTTGCGACCTGAGCCAGAGGGACATAGTGCTGAAGTCGTTAGATCCCCCATCTCATTATAGTCACTCCTCTTAAAGAGCAAGTGGCTCATGATGAAATATATACAGTCTATGAGGTAAAGTTCGGTGATGTTGTGTTAAAGGAAGATCTTATTCCCCTCGATGTCTAAGATTTTGAGATAATATTGGGGATTGAATGGTTACAGAGACATCGTGCCAAGGTTGATTGTTATAAAAAGGAGGTGAAGTTTGACACTCAGGGTAGAGTCCTAATTAAATTTATTGGTGACTGATGTATGTTCTCAAGTTGTTTGATATCGGTGGTCAAGGCTAAGAAGTTGATTCATCAGGGATGCCAAGCATACCTTGCATATTTGATTGAGATTTCGACACAGAGGGTCGAATTTGGAGATGTTCCCATTGTATGTGAATTTTCGATGTCTTTCTGAAGGAGTTACCTGGATTGCCACCTGATCAGGAGTTTGATTTTTATGATTGACTTGGTCCCAGGGATAAAACCGATATCTTTACCACCGTATCATATGGCACCAGTTGAATTGAAAGAGCTGAAGGTTATGTTGCAAGAGTTACTGGGCAAGGGCTTTATCAGACCAAGTCATTCACCGTGAGGAACACCAATACTGTTTATCAAGAAGAAGGATGGGACCCTCCGTTTATGTGTTGATTATCGAAAGTTAAACAAGGTTACCATCAAAAAAATAAATATCCACTCCCCAGGAATAATGACTTATTGGATCAGTTAAGAGGAGCTACAGTATTCTTAAAAATAGATTTGAGGTCTGGGTACCATCAATTGAAGATTCCTGAAAGTGATGTGCACAAGACTGCTTTCCGGATGAGGTATAGACATTATGAATTTTTGGTATTGCCGTTCGGATTGACAAATGCACCTGTAGCATTTATGGGCCTCATTAACAAGATATTCTATCCTTATTTAGATCAGTTTGGCATAGTCTTTATTGATGACCTTTTGATTTATTCTAAAGATAGGGTGGAGCATGCTAGACATCTCTGGATTGTGCTGCAAATACTTTGCGAAAGACAGATGTACGCAAAATTTTTAAAGTGTGAATTTTGGTTGAAGGAGGTAGGATTTCTTAGGTATGTGGTATCAGGAGAAGGTATTTATGTGGACTCAAAAAAGGTGGAAGCTATACTTGAGTGGGATCAGCCCAAGAATGTGACAGAAATTCACAACTTTCTAGGGTTAGTTGGTTATTATCGGAGATTTGTTAAGGGCTTCTTAGTACTTACAGCCCCTTTATTAAGGCTTACTTAAAAGGGGGTAAAATTTCAATGGGATGATAAATGTGAGGCGAGTTTTCAGGAATTGAAGAAGCAATTGACTTCTGCGTCGGTGCTTGCTTTACCTACCCAGGGTGGATACAAGGTATACAGTGATGCCAGTAGTCAGGGACTTGGCTGTGTGTTTATAGGCAGGGCAAGTAATCGCATATTCTTCTAGACAGCTGAAGAAGCACGAGCTAAATTATCCTACTCATGATTTGGAGCTCATAGCGGTGGTGTTTGCATTTAAAATTTAGAGACACTATCTTTATAGGGAGACTTTCCCTATATACACCGACTATAAGAGCTTGAAGTACCTAATGACACAGAAGGACCTAAACCTCAGACAAAGGAGATGGTTGGAATTAATTAAAGATTATGACTTAGTGATTGACTATCACCTGGGAAAAGCAAATGTGGTAGCCGATCCATTGAGTCGGAAGTCCTGCTCGGTAGAAACTGTCAGGTAAAATCCTTATATGACTCATTTGATGAGTATACGAAGCCTTGAGGTTAGACTCTCAGTGGCTAAGGATGACGGAACACTGCTAGTAAGGTTTGAAATTCGACCAACACTATTTGATGAGATTAGGAGATTTTTAGGTCGATGACTCCAAGTTAAAGGTCATTCGAGAGAAATTCCCATCCAAAGAGGATGAGGGGTTCTGACTGAGAGAAGACAAGTTGTTAGTCTTCAAAAATAGAGTCTGTGTACTAGATGATCAAGATCTCAGGCGAGCTATCTTGGAAGAAGCTTACAGTTTGACATATGCTATGCATCCTGGTAGCACCAAGATGTATCAAACTCTTAGAGAGAGCGATTGGTGGCCAGGGATGAAGAGAGAGATAGCTAAATTTGTGACCAGATGCCTTCCCTGTCAACAGATAAAGGCAGAGCATCAGAAGCCGGTGGGTATGTTACAGTCTTTTCTTATTCTGGAATGGAAGTGGGAGCATGTGACAATGGATTTTGTAGTTGGACTACCTCGTACATCGAAGGGTCATAATGTTATTTGAGTTATAGTGGATAGGTTGATGAAGTCTGCTCATTTTCTGCCAACCTACATAACCTAATCGTTGGAGAGGTTAGTAAAGTTATATATTGATGAGATTGTGAAACTACACGGGGTGCCAGTTTCTATAATATTGGCTAGGGATCCGAGATTCACCTCCCAATTTTGACCGAAATTTTAGGAATCTTTAAGGACTAAACTAAATTTTAGTACTACTTTTCACCCCAGACTGATGGTCAATCGAAGAGGACTTTTCAGACACTGAAGGACATGCTAAGAGCATGCGTAATGGAATTCTAAGGAAGTTAGGACCGACACCTGCCTTTGATAGAATTTGCTTATAACAATAGTTATCAGACAAGTATCGGTATGCCACCATATGATGCAGGACACCTTTATGTTGGGATGAGGTTGGTACAAATAAAGTTGAAGGAGCCAAATTAATAGGAATTACCACTTGGAAAGTAAAAGTCATTCGGGAGAAAATGAAAATCGCTCAAGATTGTCAAAGAGTTATGCGGATAAGAGGCAACAACCATTAGAATTTGCAATTAGTGATATGGTTTTCCTTTGGGCATCACTATGGAAAGGTATCATCTGATTTTAGAGCTGAGGGAAGCTGAACCCTCGATATATCTGATCGTTCCGTATACTGGAACGTGTCGGGACTGTGGTGTATCGGTTGAAATTGCCATCGAACTTGGATAGGATCCATAATGTATTCCATGTCTCGATGCTTAAGAAGTATATATCGAACCCATCTTATGTTTTGGAGACACCTCCAGTGGAGTCGAGAGAAGACCTGAGTTTTGAGGTCAAACCAGTCCAGATTCTTGATCTACAGATAAAGAGGTTGTGCAGTAAGGAAGTTCCCACGGTTAAACGTTCTTTGGAAGAGTGACAGGGTCGAGGAGATGACATGGGAGCCTGAGAATGCTTTGAGACGTCAATACACCCATTTATTTGTATTCTCGACTTATGAGTTTCGAGGACAAAACTCTTTTAAGGGGGGAGTACTTGTAACATCGAATTTTCTTAGCCCTTTTTGCATTGGTCTATACTTGGAAATACTATTATATATTGACCTATACATGGTTATATATGAGTTCAAAAATATATTAGAATCCTTTCGGTATATTTGCCAGTGATATTGCCCTTACATGAATTTAGAGTTCATCGGTGTGCAAAATCTTGGAGATTTCTAACTTATAAGTTTCTAAGTGTGTAAAATTGAGTCCATTGGATGGATATGGCCATGATATGTGTTCTAATGCCTTAGAGGTGATTAGACATGATTTATAGACTTATTAGACACTTAGAAAGATTAATTTGAAAAGTTGATGTACATAAGGGCTTATATGTAAATTGTTAAAAGTTAAAGGACTTAAATGTAATTTTTCAATTCTTGGAGGACCAATATGTAATTTTATAAAGTTAAGTGGCTTGACTATAATTTACAAAAGTCCAAGGACCATAATGGAAATAAAAGTTTTGGTCATTCTCAAATTTTGGGCTTAATTGCAAATTTATAAAAAGTTTAGAGGGTATAATGGTAATTTCACATAAACTAAGGGCAAAATAATAAATTCACCATGTTTAGCCAAAGAAGAGTCAAATTCTAGACCCTTCTTCACCTTATGGCTGTGCACCCTTTATTTGGCATTAAACCACTTTGTTTTAGTTAAAGGAATGGAGAAGAGAGGAGAAGAGAGGAGGAAAAGAGGAAGTTTCAGCCGTCACCAAATTTTCACCAAGTTTTTGAATCTTTAACCAAATCCTAGGTGTTCTAAGGTAATTTGGGGTCAAGGATCTTAAATCTATCATTAGATTTTAGAAATTCTCAAAGGATTGGAAGATATCACCAAAGGAAAGTTTAGGTAAATTTTGTCTCTTCTCTCTCTATATTAGGATTTTAAGTTTGATGTTGAGATATGTTGTTCTCCATGCTTGAATATGCATGAATCATGGTTTAGGTGAATGCAATGTGTCATAGAGAGGTTCTTTAAGTCAAAACCGAAAATTCCTCCTTTTGGTGAAAGTTGTAAATTTTTGGATACCTTTTGAAATCCATTATTTAAATGAATTCTATGATGTTAATTGTGCATGTATAATGTGAATTGATGTTGAAGAATGAAGAAGATGTATGTTAAATAAGGTTGGGCCGAAATGATGAAGAAGAAGTGGATTAATGTAATGAGTTATGTAATTGATAAATGTAGCTTAAATAAAGGGAGTTGGTTTGAATGGAGTGGTGGAATGTGTCATTGAGTGGAAGTGTTACTATATGACGTGATAAGAGCATGAATTATTATGATAAAGTCTTTAAAATGTGGCTTGAAAGCTATGCACATTAGTGTTTGATAAAATGCCTAAATGAATTTGGCTTAGGGTTTAAGGATTTTGATGGTATGCATTGGAAAGAGGCTTTCATGTTTACTTAGAGTAAACTTGAATTATTGCTTAGATTGATGAGTAATGGCCTAATATGCATGGATAAAGATGTGCTTAAATATGTTTCAAAATGAGCAAGTATTGGGTTAAAGACATTAAATGCCTTAGAAAATGCAAAAGAGAAGCTAATGTAAATGGTAAGGAAGTAACCATGTGAGAAGCCTAATGGTCGAATCCTATAGCTTAAAGGGAATGATATTGTGTTTTACACACTTATATGATGGTATATAATTATAAACAAAATTTATGTTTAAGTAGTAATTTCATTGTATGTCTTTTTATGCATAAAGGCTCAGGAGCTAGGAATCAAGGAGCTCGTACCGAGGATTTTTGAAGGCAAGGTACTGCACATCTTCTTTTGAGGTGAGTTGGAGAAACCATATTTCTCATATGGGATTAGATCACCCTAAGACATGTATAATGACTTGTATGTGAATTTTGAACCTAGGTAATGCCTAGTAGAATTGAATCTCAAATGGACACAAATACGTTTACATATTTATAAAATGACATTGTTTTGAACAACTATACATTTGAAGCACAAAAATTGGCTTTTATTTCATGAGATAATGTTTTGGAAATTTTCATAAGCATAATTGAGTCATATATACTGTATGCATGTATTCTCTTTTGGCTTAGAGCCTTGGCATAGTTCCATTTTATCGGTTGGACCGATAAATAAAGGCATGGTGCTTTACTTGATTTTATTATTCAACGTTTGTATATGATTTTTTGATGATTGGTGAGGAAATGATTAGCCAATTGTGTGCTGGGCACAACTGATTTAGCGACCCCTTTATCCTTAACGCTGGTACATAAAAGTTGAGTCCCCGTATCGACACCTTTCTACGGGACTTACAGGTGACTCCATACCTAGGGTCTGGACACCAACAAGGTTATCACCTAGGGTCATGACGCTCTTGTCGACTGTAGTCTGGACTCACCATGGATGAAGTCGAGCTAACACCGAGGATCAGTGGGTGTGCGCGCTAGTTTGGCCGACTAGTAGTGTCACACATGATTGTTTTGTCTTACCCTAATATTTATTTTTCTGGCGCTATTTGATTTATACATGTGATGTTTTTATGCTTTTATGTATTGGAACTGGAACCTATGTTCACCGAATGAGTAAATTAATAGGCTAGGCCTATATGGTTTCTAACCATTATACGTTCAGTCATAGACTAGGCCTATGTGTTTCTATGTGTTGTATGTTCACCTTATAGGTTATATATACTGTCTTGATGTATATTGAGTTCTAGTCGTGATATATGTTTTTCCTACTCACTGAGTACATAGTGTACTCACCCCCCTCCGCTTCCCAACCATGCAGGTTAATTTGGTGAGTTTGAAGTTTTGAGTAGATCATACGGTCTTTTGACATTTTCGGGATATTACCGCACGTGGGTAGTCTCTGTTTTGTATTTTGTTGTGTAGTGGTTCATGATTATGTCGATATGCTTTATAATTTTGTAAATTAACTCTTGTCTATCTTGTGGTTTGTAAATGACTTTATGTATGAACATTTTATATTGTCGTTGAGATTGATATTCAGTTAGCCTTGTATAATAGGGTTAAGGGTATCATGAGAATCCTTTGCCTGGGTATACGACGGTTGTCATGTGCCCGATGTGGTCCGGGTTGTAACATCCATAGCAGTGTAACTCTTTGAAACTCTAAAGCAACTTGTCTTACGTGAAACATTAGCATGTTATAGTACATAGACAAGTATGTGGGCGTGTTGATGCCCATGTTCGTTTCCGATAACTTTATAACTTAGTCAAAACAAATCTAAATTTCCTTAAGCTTGTCTGTATTTGTTACTTTTGCTCTAAACAAGTAAATTATGACCTAAAAACTAAATATAAAGAAACTAAGTGTCATAAAATAATAAAAATACCTAAGTAAACAAGTAAAATGCACTAAATATAACCTTAAAAATATGAACAATTAATTAATTATCAAACTTCCCCACACTTAGGCATTTTCTTATCCTCAAATAAATCAATTTTAGTAAAATTATCTTAATTAAAAAACAAATATAGGAAAGCAAAAAACACGTTAAAGATGTCTAATAAGATTCTATATTATTCAATGAATTGCAAAGTAAAAGCTCTCTATACTTAAGATGATTATCTATTATTCCTTAATAGGCTCAATATTTCCTTCTCTTTATCTTCCTCTCTTATTAAGAAATAACTTTCTCCTTTTCTTCAACCTCTAGCTCTTCTCTACTCCTTGAAGTTGTCTTATTCCTTTGGTCCTCAAATTTAGTTTGGTGTATCTAGATAAAACACTTGGCTGCTCTTCAAAAACAAACTTAACGAGTTGTTTAATCAAAAGTCTTATATTATAGTAGGAGGTGAATATCTCTTTAGTTTTATAAATGGTGGCCTTGGTTGTAGTAATTGATTTCATAAGGAGCTCCTCGAGATATCGATCCTCCTCTAATAGTTATGTTTGCAAAAATTGAGATAAAAATTAGTCATTCCATATAAAGTTAGGATAGTTGGTCTACCCTGGATTGTAAGTATCACTATGGGGAATGTTTTGAGTCTAGTTTCCCACTCTATTGGATGCTCCCATATATAGTCCAGTACCTAACATTTATGATTAGGGTGGTCACCACTCAAAATATTACAATGCATGATAGATATTAGTTAAGCTTCTAAATATGTATTACTATGTCTCACATTTTAAGCTTATAATATTGTCATAAGTGAAGACATATTATTATCTCCTAAAGAGTATTGTTCTCTTTATCCATCCATTATGTAATTTAACTATAACAATGAATATCCTAAAAATAATCCACAAACACAAGATCGATAAAAAGAACTCTAAGAAAAAATAAATAAACATAAAAAGAAAAGAAAGGAAAATAAATGCAAAAGAAATTAATATCTTGATTAATAAAAATTAAGTGTTCCTAATATCTTAGTCCCTATAATTGTTAAAAAAATTAATTAACTTATTTTATTGCAAGTGCACGGTATAGCAGTAGCTAGCACTAGTGAGTACAAATTGATACTGTAAAGACTAAAATTACTAGTATTAATCATCTTTTATTATTTAGTTTAACAAATTATGGTGATGATGATTGATCACATTTAAAATTAAAATAATAAACTAAAATAAATCAACATAATTGATTAACTGGAGCTATGATTAAACTAAAAAAATAAATGAATACAGTGGTACCTGAAATTCGAATCCCTTCTCATACTTATCATACAATTAAGACTTCATAAATCAATTTAATCTAGAGTTCATTTGACAATAAAATTCATAACTTATTTTAATAACTTTATTAAAATTATTAACAACTAATCCTAGGCTAATTAATCAAAATCTCTTTCTATTTAGAACTCCTAGAATTACATTAATCGATTTATGAATTTCACTATTAGGTTTGACCCTAATCTCAAAGATTTATATTGACATATCTCTAGTTTACACGTAACTCCTTTCAATTATGCTAAATCCATTCATATAAAAATTGGAAGAAATTAAACATGAATTAATATAGGTAATAATAATTCAAGAATAATAAAGAACATATAATTGAATCTCAATGAAACTAAAGAATAAACTAAAATTAAATTAAATTACTACAAGGTCCATCCTAAGATTCATTTTATCCAGGTACAATAAGGAATTTAGCTCTTAATCATATCGAACATAACATCAAAACTAAAGAGAATAGAAAATCAAAGGAAATATGAGGAAATCCTTTTCAATCATCAAGAAATTCACTTTAGATCGATGACAATTTACTCCAAATGGTCTTCTTGTTTTCTCTTCATCTTTTTACCATTTTAGGGCTTCCAATTATATCTTAGTTTTACCTTTTATAGTCAAAAATTAGGTTTTTAGGTAGCGCATAAGAATGTACATGAGCATATTCATATTTGTGCACCTAAAAAATCACAAGATCCTCGAATTTGGAGTAAATAAGGGCTCAATATGTAAACACAGGTACATATATGGGCATATTCATCTCTAACACGAGTGTTTTTATAGCCTTGTAACTTTTTGGAACTTTAAAACAACTTGTCTTGCACAAAATATAGTCATATTGAAGTACATAGACAAGTTTATGGGCGTGTAATTCTTCAAAACCAGTCTGTTCATAACTGTATAACTCTCTAAAACTTTGAAGCAACTTATTTTATGTGAAACATTGCTATCTTGAAGTATACAAGAAAGTACATGGGCGTGATGATGCCATATACTTTTCGTACAGCTTGATAACTTGTTCAAATAGCTCCAAATTGCCCAAAATTGTCCAAAATTGTTAATTTTGCTCCAAATAAGGGAATTATGCCCTAAAACAAAATATTAATGAATTAAGTACTAGAACCAATAAAAATATTCAAACAAACAAGCAAAATGCACTAAATACAAACATAAAAATATGAACAATTAAGTACTTATCAAACTCCTCCTCACTTAAACCTTTGCTTGCCTTCAAGCAAAACTATTTCATTACTCCTATTATAATAACAAACAACTATGAAAAAGCATAATACTCATGAAAGATATCCATCAAGATTCTCCATTATCCATTGAATTACAAAGTTTATTGAATTGTTAAGCACTTAGTTACTGGCATAAAATTATAATTCAATCCAATTCACTCCAGAGTTCTTCAAATTCAAACTCAATTCACACCACTCTGCTTAATGCATTAAGTGAACATACATGATAAAAAAAATGCTTAAACCTTTAAAAAATTCATACCCCTTAAGAAAAAACAAAACACTAAATTTAAACAACATAGAAGCATTAAAAGATTGTTCAAAAGGTCACCTAGCCTTTTGACATAAGAGTAAATACCTTGTCATGAATACCCCTTGTTACCTAACTAAGTTACTATCTCAAATGGCTACTAACATTAATAGTAACATGGGAAAATATATGAGCATGTTGATGCCCATGTACTTGGCTTGTATCTTCATAATTTGGTCAAAAAAAGTTCCAAATCACCTCAAATTTGGTCAATATTGTTACTTTTGCTCCAAATAAGTGAAATATGATTTAACAAAATATGGATGAATTAAGCTCTAAAGATAATAAAAATACCCAAACTAACAAGCGAAATGCACTAATTATAAACCTAAAAATATGAACTATTAAACATTTAAGAGTAACCTACCTCCCTGTTACCCCCAACTCCTTATGCTCTGACAAAATCATTTGGACTTACCACAACTCTGGCTCTTTGACAAACAAAGCCCACTTTAATCTTTGCATAACTTCCTAACCAATGGTTATCTGGAACAATCTATTATGAAGCTCTTTAAATCTTCCTAAAAAAACATTCACCCTTTAGATTATTGTTAAGGGGAGGTTGAGTGCCAAAGATAGACTTTATATAGTTCTTTTTACCTATTTATGTTGTGTTTTATACAATATTCATCCTGAAGACACCAACCATTTGTTTTTCCAATGAGACTTTGTCAAGCAAACATAGTTCTTTATACTATAACTTTAAAGGCTTAGTTATATAGCTTCTACCTAGAAACAACTTATCACTTAGGCTTCCTCAGTTAAGTTAAAAGGTGTTGAAGACTATAAACTATTTGTAACAACTTTAAGTGAATTGGTTTGTGCAACTTAGCATAAGAGGAGTAATAAGATCTTCAAGAGAAAGAGATAGGACCCTAGCTCGTTTCACAGCAATATATTGGCTTGAATAAGAGAAATCATTACCACTAGAATCAACACGAGCAAAATTAGCCTTGAATTAGCTCAAAGTTGGAACATCCAGAAGCAATCATTCGATCTTTTAATAAGACCTAGTATATGAACAAATCCAACAAAGATAATCTCTGAAAGTGAATAGGCCAAAGACTAGCTAATAAGAAGTGGCAAATAGTTAGTAAATGCGTAGATTGCAATTAGGCTAGTGTGATTGGCTATCTTTAATTATTTTACAAACATACCAAGCTTAACCAATTAGGCATATTATGGTGTAGTCCCCTTCTAGTCTTGGTAGAAAATGGCTATGGCTTATACTTAACTATTATTTCTTAATCAATACATTCTTTCACATTCTCAAAAATAATATAAATTAAAATTACATAAAAATATTATTACATTATTTTTAAAAGTAATGATGTATAAATATGATAAATTAATAAAATGTAACAATTTTAATAATTTAAAATAAAAACTAACCAAATTATTATTAACTACTTATAAAATAAATAAAAATAATAAATTAGCCATATTTTATTAATATTATTGTAAATCAAATAATTTTAGTGAAAGTCTTATTAAAATAATTAACATATTGTTAAACTATTAATAAAATATGATAAATTCATAAATTATTAGTTACTAATTTACTGAATGAATTTTATATATTGAAATCTTGTTTATACTCTTTGATATAAGTGATAAGATTTCAATAAGATAAATCAATAAAATAATTAATATTTTATAATTTTATTTATTAATAAAAATTAAACCAAGTTAAAAATACATTAAAATAAGAAATTGATTATCTTTTTTAATTAAAATAATGATTTTATCAATACCTAAACTTTTTCCAAATATTAATTTGAGTGTCGAAACTTTAAAAATAACTAGATTGGTGAACTTAAATGTCACAATGTTATTGTCTTCATCAACCAATTTTGATTAGAGTATTGAATAAACAATAATCCCTTTGTTATAATTGTCATAATACTCCTTATGGCAGCTAACATAGATTAAAAATTAACAGCTCCCTCACTAAATGAATCCATAAATAAAAGATTTGTTTACCATAGTATTAAACTAATAAATATTTTATTAATAATTAATAAATATAATAATTCTATTTTAATAACATAATAATATTACATATTAAATATCATTATATTTTAATATAAGTATATGTAAAATCAATAGATTATATTTGACACATACTACTCATGTGGTTTGGTTTCTTGATCACCTGTATGGTATGATTGTAACGAATATGTATATATATATCTTAATATTTTTGTTATGATTTTCATCAAAATTACCTTGATTTGATCAATTTTATATTATGTATTGGGTATTTGTAGAGATGTTGCTTGGAAATTACATTAGCTAAAGATTGAAGGGTTTTATAAAGCAAAATAGGAAGAAAATATAACTTTGGTTAAACACCCATATCCCTCTTTGGACATAAACATATATAATGAGTAAATAAAACATGGTCTAGCATAAAGCCATAATCTAGGGCATGTTCATCTCTATAATTAATATAAAGAAGATACATTGAGATACACGGTTAAGTTATAGGTCTTGTCAAATGACAAAATAAATACAATATGATATACGACATAAGGCACGAGCGTGTCTAGGCCTCATGTTTTTCTGAAAAAGCTAAATTGTAGAGGAGCACATGGCCTAAAACACAATGTGTTAATGCCTATGCTCCTCTTGAAAAGAAAACGCAGAGAAATGAAACCTTGTCATGGCTCTAAGACAAAAAGGACACATATACTCGGCAAATATGGCTCGATCATGCATAGGTAAATTTCAAAGCATTATTTCATGCAATAAATGTCATCTTTTGCACTCCAAGTGCAAAATGTTATTCAAAACAATATTGTTTCTTAAATACATAGGCATATTAGCATCCATTTGAAGTTC
>JANZXP010122775.1:0-16703 GCA_027576715.1 Erythroxylum flavicans
AATTGTATTTCCTAAGTACTTTGATTTTGACACACTTGATAGGCTAGAATTGCGTGAGCGAGTAGAAAACCTAGCTGAGAGGATCCAATGGGCTCAATTCATACGATTTCAATTTCCTTTTTATAAGGAGTTAACATTGGAATTTTTCACTTCCCTGACCTATGACCCTAAGAATCTGAAAGAATTGTGGTTTAGATTTGGAGGACGAGCATATGAATTAAATGTCAAAATTATGTGTGAGGCGTGCTGATTCCCTCAATCCTCCATCATCGACCATCATGAAGACTTTTGTCCTTTCCAATTCTGGAATGAGCTTACTAGAATTGAGCAATTTCATGCAAAGAATGCTCACAACAACATTATACGGTCCCATGAACACTTGTTGCTGCCTAAATTTATGTGTCAGCTAGTTTTTAATAAAACTGAAACCAACAAGTGTTCCACCAAAACTTTTTATATTATGGTGTATGGACCACAGCATTATAGTCTGCACATCCACACATATGCTGAATGCTATTGTTGCAACTCCACGTAAGAGGAGCAACAATTTAGGAATGGTATATATAGCGTCTACCATAGCAGAACATTTTAGTGTGGAACGGAGGGGGTTAACTGTTCACCTCTTATAGTTTTTAAACTATCATCACTTATGGCAGGCAGAAATCCTTCAGTCCTATAATACGAAACTTAGGGATATTAGCAAAAAGACATATGGTCGCATTAGGGTAGGTCAGGCAAGTACAAGAGCAGCGCCACCTCGATAGGAAGAAGAGTCCAGAGACGAATCCAAGAAAGAGGAAGAAGAACACAGCTGGAAGGAAGTTCTGGATGCGATCTCCATAACCAACAAGAAACTTGTGAAAAACACTAGAACGATGAAGGAAATGGTCTCGACATAAAGTCGCCAAAGCTGAGATATTCATCGGATCCACGAATATTTTGAGGCTCAAGGCATTCAATTGCCACCTTCGACACCATCACCACCTCCATCTCCATAGGATTTATGTCTTACCTAATTTTTTCCAATTAGTCATTTTTCTTTTCCAAATTAACCTTCAGTTCTAATTTTTATGTTTATTTTTCTATTTAATTTAAATTCTATTTTTTCTTGTCTTTTATGTTTTGTGTGCTCTCTTCTCATATTGAGGACAATATGTTGTTCAAGTGAGGGGAGGGATTATGTTGTTAGGTTTATGTAAATATAGTGCCTTGGAAAGAAAGTGTATTTACATATAACTTAATTTTCTTCCAGCTACAATATTGTAATGAAAATATTTATTATTAATAAAACAAAAGGGTTTAGTTTTGAGCATAATATAACTAGTCATAAGGTACCAAAGGTTCTTTTGTAAGTAATAGACATATACATGGAGATGTATGGGAAACATGTATATTATTAGAATCTAAATTAATTGATTCACAGTCAAATAATCATGTTGGTCGCTTGATTATGGTTTAGACTGTAGTGTTGCGATTTACCTTCGTGTAACTAAAGGAGTTTACTTTAAGGGAATGATGAGTTTCAAATCATGATAGTAGTTGACTATCGATAATGGCATTATTAAATGAATCTAGAATCGCGTATGTTGTAAAGAATAAAGTAGACCGTTACTTTAATCTTAAAACAAACACCTTAGTAGTCATTTATTGTGAGCCACAATCTTGATGAGTGGTGAACTTATGTGTGTTTCGTTATAATTATTGATATAATCGGAATGGATTTTTACAAGGTATCAATCCAGTGTTGGCATGATATAATTATTAATTAAAAAATGCATTAGGGAACATTTACTCAAATAAAGAGTTTATAGTGATATCATCACTTCTAGATATTTTACGAAGATTGGTGATTAAACTAGCGCCAGTAGTTTGATGGACTAGCTAACCATCAAGTCTTAACACCAAGATTAGATCTTGTGTGTTAATTACCATGGAAAGTGAAACAGGAGATATTGAAGGAAAAACTAACATAAGGGCAAAACGGTAATTTTAACCTTTATTGTACGGATAGCTATAAGATGGTTCATAATAGAGTTTACGATTGGACATCGTATTAATAAATTAAAACACATTTTCTCATAATTTTAAGTAATTCAAGAGTTCAACCAATTGGCTTTAGTGGAATGACATTTGGTTAATAAGTCGGAATTAATTTTAATGAGATTAAATTAATTTTGGGTTTATTACGGCTTGAATTATTTAAGTCCAACTAGATTCCCGACTTGGCTTGGAAGGTTATTAAGGAAAGTAAGAAAAATAAACGGAGGTTAACGGAAAGAAACGAGATAGTTTGGAGAGAAATAGATGATATAGATGCTGGCTGTCTATAACAAAATGTTAGGCTTACACTAATTAATTGTTAATTATAAGTCTAAAGAAACTTTTAATATTAGGCTGAATTTTGATTTAATTAATTATATTAATTAAATTAAAATGTTAATTTAAAGAAAAGGAAGAAGCAAAACCGAATTGTAGGATTCAGTAACGCTATCTACATCATTGATTTTGGTTATTAAATGAACATGTTATGAATTGTAGTGAAAGGGTCTTCATTTTTGAAAAGTAAGAAACATGCATCACCTTTTAGCATTCTTTTATTAAAGAATGAAGTGGTGCTTTTCATATATCTCTTTTAACATTAAATGAAGTGGTTCTTTAATCTCCACTCACTTCCAAGGCAATCATTAAAAGGTTTAGTGGTTTTAAAGATTAATGACGTATCGAGGTTGTTTTGACTTTCAAAATGAATGAAGTGTTCTTTAATCTCCACTCACTTCCCAAGCAATCATTAAAAGGTTTAGTGGTTTCTTTTTAAATGAAGGTGAGCTGTCCATTAACGTGGGTTTTTTGTAGCTATCTTCACTCTCTTTTAAAACGAAATGTGTAAGACTTAGGGGGATACCATTTAATTTAGCTTTGATGCTACATGAAGTGGACGGTTTTTGGATCTCTCAATTAATGTTTTTTTGGTAGCTCTCTATTTGTCTCTTCATTCTCTCAAAAACTATCCAAGAGTTGGAGATTTCAATTTTGAACAATTCATTTTTATCTTTGATAAAAATGAAGGTGTGAGAGGTGTAGTCTTTCTAAGCTCTCCAAACATTCAGCCATAACAAAAGGTTTGCTCTCCTACATTTTTCTTCTCCTTTCCCACTAAAGGTCTTGTTAACTAAGTTATCCAAGGAGAACAAGTGGTAGATCGGATTAGTTGAGGACACAACAGTGAGCAATCAAAGCTGCAGCGAGGAGTCGGTAATATTCCGATCTTGTTCTTGTTATATTTATTTTCCTTATATCTTATCATCTATCGATTAAAGCATGTTGATTTGGTCTTTATGCTTCCGCTATATTATGATTTCAGAAAAGTTTTTGAAATCTACCGTTAGCCAAACCAAGCTTGTTTTTATTTTTGATCCAACAGTCATTAAATCCAATTATCATTCATAAAAATTTACACTACCTTTTGACAATTATTTCTATTATCATTTATCAATTGTCTTGCCACTCGGCATTTTTCTTAGTCCTAAAATGCCCAAAATTTCTGAAATTTTCTAAATTTAACCAAAATTTCTAAATCAATACTCATATTCACCAATTCAATTTTCAATACATATAAACCACAATTCACATAAAAATCACATTTATAAATCAATTATACCTGGAAAATGTCAATTAATGCATGTACAATCATTTTACTATGTGCAATTATCAATTATATATATATGTGTACTAAATGATGCATGATCATGAAATGCAATTTCTAACTTCTCAATATTCTTATATATACAATATTCTAGGGCCCTAACCCTTAAAATGGGATAAGAGGATGTTACAATCACAAACAAACAAAATACATGAGTACATAAACACACAATCATGCAACAATATAATAATGGTATAATGACATCAAATCTCGTGGAATGAGCTTAACCTCAAACATCAATCACTTAAAAAGTGTTAACATACTAACTTATTCCTTTCATGTTTAAGTTCTTTGATTTGAATATACATATCAATCAAAATTTCAAAACCCTAATCATTCACTTATAGCATTTGTAAGCATGCATTTATTATTATTGATCAATCAAATAGGTCAACTATCACTAAGCAACCTTTTATGAAAATTCTTACTATTTTTAAAAGATCAATAGGTTTAATTTATTGCAAGCACCATTTTTTTTAGATTTTCTTTAATGATAACCTAGCCTTTTGACTCGGAGGCAAACACCTTGTTATGAATGTCTTCCAGTTACTCAACTAAGTTATACTTTTTATTTAGCTTGGTTGAAGTATCATTCTAACCTTTTGACGTGAAGACAAACATTTTTTTATAAATGGCCCCAATTACTCAGTTATATCACAACTCTTAATTATCTACCAACTCTATTCTTATCCTAATTTTCTTAAAAAGGATAAGCGGAATAGGGATTTTATTTAATAATTTAAAAAATCTTAACACATCTCATTTCTTTTTAGTCATCCCTCTCATGAAAGGGTACTAATAATGCTAACCAATTCAATTGATTCTAATTAGAAATGTATAAAAAAAAATTCCTAAAGTGAAAGAATAGGTGTCATATCCTAATTAACGTGCATGTTCATCCCAAAGACACTTAAAACACAAAATTCATGAAGTTACTATGCCTTTACAATTTAAATGAACATGTTCAAAGTCAAAAACTAATTCCATTCAATTCTTGCCATTAAGGCATTCACACAATGCACACATCATCAAAAAAAATCAAAACCTAACACAATACAAATACAAAATTCACACACAATTGATAAAAATGCAAAATTCATACACAATTAGTGTGTAATTGCATATAAATCCCACAATTAAACAAAATATTGTCCTCAATGTGAGAAACAAAACAATATAAAAAAAAGAACAATAAAGACGAAGTTAGAGCAAAAGTACTTTGGTGATTGGGGTAGTGATGGTGTTGGTGATGAAATTAAGAGACACTCTATGCCATAAAGATCCATTTATTCACTCCTTATAAAATGAACATAAAAAATACAAATAACAAAGTATCAACAAAATAAATTGAAAATAAAAAATAAAAAAATTCCTATTTTTTTGGTTTCCTCACAAGTATCACTTGTTTAACATCATTGGCTTAACATACTCTCCCTGCTCATATAAAATTCATAGACTAGGAGCTTGTGCATGAATTTCGTTTGGAGGAATCAGAACATAGATGCCTTAGATTTATAAGGTGATATGGATATAGAATCTATATTTACTACTAGTAGCTCCTCACATCTGTAGCTAGCAACTCTTAATGGATATAGATGTTACTCAGTGTCAATAACCTCGCATGCTCCTAAATGTAAAATATGGCATGGATCGTAAATTAGTTATAGCTCAAACTATAGTCCAAGCCTCTCAATTTAAACCTAAACATTGCAAAGACATTTTCATGTCGTCTACCTTTAGTATGCATAAAAGTTGTAGCTTAAGCTCACTATATACTAGTTTATGATAATTGAAATGTTAGACTACCCACTGGATGAAATTATCTCAAACATCCTGTTAGCAAGATTAACCAATCTAAGGATGTCCTAATTAATTCTACTCGGACTGAATCGGTCCCTAAGGAACCCCTGAAATACACAAAAGTGACGAAGTTGCTTTGACTATAGAACCATGCCTGCCTGTTGGAGAGAATTGGATGATGGGCCTAAGGACTACCCCTTTTCCCCTCACTCCCCTTTCCCTAACACTACTGGATCAAACTAAAATAAAAAGAGATTGGCCTGGTGGCACATTAAACTATCTCGTGCGAAAAGTTTTGTATCTCTTTGTTGTGACTTTATAGAAAAATGTAGTAATGAGTGATATGGCTACTATTACTCATCCATGGGAACTTGTATCTCTAGTGGAGGCGATGGTAGCACTAAGGGACCTCCACTACCTCTTTGGAGCTTTCATCCCCAGGGTAGTGGTGTGTGACAAAGAGGTAGTAGAGTGTGATGAAGAGACAGAGTTATCCTTATTGTCCCTCTTGTATAATGGTTGATATGTAATTCTTTTAGGTGGTCTAAGTTGTCCTCAAGTCCTTACCATAGTGTGATACTTAAAGGAAAAAATAAGGTCATAAAAATGATAAAAATAACATAAGAATTAAAAAGTGAGGAATAAAGTGTAAAAGTATATAAAAGGAAATATTGAGCCACTAAGCAAAATGTAATCGACCTATAACATGCCCATAACATGTTTTCATTCTGCATGCATATTAGTAATATGTGTGTAAAATATGTGTATTGTATGATTTAGACACTCAAGTCAAACGCCAACATCTAGCAATTGCCAGTTTGTTAAGGCAATAGCTATGTGGAGCTTACTATGAGTCAACCTAGATGTTTCTTACTAGGATTGATTGTATCTACTTAAATTTCAATTATTGAACTATTTTTGATGTGAATGTGATAATTTGGAACATTTATAGTCCAAGGAGTTTGATAATTGAGATTGTATTGGAAGTATTTCATAATTGAATGTGAATATGAGGAAATAAGTGTACTCAACATAATGTTAAATGCTAGATTGAGATCTGATGAATATGTAAAAAATGATTGTGCATAATGAATAAATGTTATTGATAGCATATTTTGTGATATGATGCATCATATTATTATGCATGATCAGATAAAGGAGTTATGACTGAAGTGACCAGTGAAAAAGAGCTTAAAGCTTAGAAATGCACATAAAGATGCCACAAACTCAGTATATAAAATGAGCCCGGTATCTATAATAGATACGAGACAGTTATTAATGAGCCTGATATCCACAACAGATACGGGATAGTTAAAAAGGCACTCAGTCACAATAAAGTAAAAATGAAAGTGGAGTCGCATGTGCATTTGCATATACAAATTAACTTGTGTTATATGAATGATTGAAATGAATTAATTGTATTGTTCTGAAATGGAAATGTGAAATCATGTATACAAATTGTATTTGTTGAAGCAAGATGAAATGTGAAGTGATATGAAATGTTTAATGATATACTTTGTCTATGAAATGAAATGTGAATTGTCCTTGTGTTTGATTTGAGTGAGCACATTGAGGATGGTTCACTCACTGAGTTCGCAAAACTCATCAAATTGCAATGTTGATTTTCAGGTATGAGGATGATTTAGCTACTAAGGCAAACTAGTAGAATTTTAATTTTGTCAACTTTTGGAAGTCGAGAATGGCTCAAAGTTTGGTCAGCTGACACTTTAGATAAAATACTTTTGTTTAGTTCTCATTTCATATAGAACATGTTGTAAAGAGAAGTCAACTCTCATATGTATTTAATACTGTATATGTGGATTATATTGCGAAATGCTACAATGTAAAATATGTTTTGTGAATGAAATGAGGAGTTGATTTTTTGAATATTTTTGTTATATGTATGATGCCAAATATCCTCTAGATGTTCAGGCATGTGCCCTGTGGAAGTGGACTGATATAGGTCTTTGGTATCAGAGCATGGTTTGGCATCCATAAGGACATATAAGAGCATATAGACATGATATATAGTGAGAGACTCGGATAGTAATCGTGATTATTGTTTATTATAGGCCATCTGCTATAGGTGATCAAGTTGCAGAGTCAGCTGACTTAGAATCTGTGGGAGCCAATACAGAGCCTCCAGTACCTCAATCTGACCAAATGCCTCAGAGAATTCCTGAGATGAGAGAAAGAAGGTATGATAAACTTAGGAAGCAGGGGTTGTAGACTTCTATGGAAGGCAAAAGGATGGTTAGAGAGAATAGAAAAGGTATTCAATCAGATGGACTATGAGTCAGATGAAAGGTTTGATTACATAATTTCGCTACTATAAGGTCTAGCTTATCAATGTGGAAGACTATTTCGGGCAGTACTACTAGACCTTGTAGTTTAACGTAGGAGGATTTTCTAAAGGTCTTCAAAGAAAATTATATATCAAAGATCTACCTGGATAGGAAGATGAAGGAGTTTTTGGATCTAAAGTAGGAAAGTCTCACAATAGTCGAATAGGAGATACGATTTAATGAGTTAATAGGGTATGCTACTACCTTGACTCCGACTGAGGAAGACAAGTGTAGACTGTTTGAGGACGGATTGAATATGGAGATTAGGACAAGGTTGGTTATCATTAATTTAGGTAGTTTTACGGAACTATAAGCCTCATCGTTCTTAATTGAAAAATTACTGAAAGATGGATAAGGAGAATACAAACAGGAGTTTAGAATGAAAAGACCTAGTCCTAAGTTGATTCTTGCAGAAGGTTCAGTAAACTCCAGAATAGATCTTTTCAACCAACGGGGTTTAGATAAAGGGGCAGTTTTGTACAAGCTGGCAGTGTTAGAGGCCCAGTATTTAGGTAGATGCCTAACTATGAACACTATGGAAAGAAACATAGTGGAGAATGTTGGAAGTTATTAGGAGTTTGTCTTTATTGTGGCTCTTTCAAGCACTAGGTTAGAGATTATCCTACAACTTTTGGAGCACAGTCTAGAGTAAGAAGGGGAGTAGTGACTAAAATGACTATCGAGTAGAGTATATCTAGTAGATATGGACAGAGAGGCAAAGGTATAGGAAAAATAAGTTCAGCTAGTTTAACTATCAGGACTAAAGTCCAGAGTAATCGGCCGCAATCTCAGGCCAAAATTTATGCTATCACCAGACAGGAGGCACCGAGCTCCTCAGATGTTATAGCAGGTCTGTTAAATGTCTTTCAATTTGAAGCATTTGCATTGTTAGATCCAAGATCTACATATTCATTTATCACACTACATCTGGCATCTAAACTGTATTGTGATAGAGAAATTTGGAATTATGGCTTAGAAGTGAGTACACCGGTAGGTAGTACTATAGTGATTGGAGAAGTGTGTAAAGGATGTATGATTCAAGTTGATCAGGCAAAGTTGGAAGCTAATTTGATAGTATTGCAGTTGAAAGAGATAGACCTCATCTTAGGTATGGACTGGCTTACTGCTCATAGGGTTATAATGAACTGGTATACGAAGGAGGTGATTATTAAATCTCCTAATCAGCTGAGAGTAATATTTTGAGGTGTTAGGCAAGTAGTGCCAGCTAGATTAATTTCATCTATGAGTGCTTTAAAACTAATTCAAGGTGGATGTGAGGCTTATCTAGCCTATGCAGTTGATACTTATAGTGAGCAGATGATACAGGATTTCCTGGATGTGTTTCCCACAGAATTATCTAGTTTACCCCCAAATAAGGAGATAAAATTTTCCATTGACCTAGTTCCATATATTGCTCCTATATCTATTTCTCCATATAGGATGGCACCTGAGGAACTTAAGGAACTTAAGACTCAGTTGGAGGAGTTATTGGATAAGGGTTTTATCAGACCCAATGTGTCACCTTAGGGAGCTTCAGTTTTGTTTGTAAAGAAGAAAGATGGAACTTTAAGGTTATGTATTGACTATAGGCAGTTGAATCGAGTGATAATGAAGAACAAGTATCCATTACTGAGAAGATCTACTTGATCAGTTATAGGGAGCTTCAGTTTTACTAAACTAGATTTGAGATCAGGATACTATCAGTTGAAGATAGTAGAGGCTGATGTACCATAGAGTGCATTCATGACTAGATTTGGGCGTTTTGAATTTTTGGTGATGTCGTTTAGGTTAACAAATGCTCCGATAACTTTTATGGCTTTGATGAATAAGATATTTCAACCTTATTTTGATCATTTTGTGATTATATTCATAGATGATATTTTAGTGTATTCAAAAAGTAGAGAGGAGCATTCTGAGCATTTGAGGTTAGTCTTACAGATAATAAGGGAGAAACAATTGTATGCTAAGTTTAGTAAGTGTGAATTTTGGCTTGATCAAGTAGTATTCTTGGATCATATAGTATCTAGACAGGGCATACAAGCATACCCAAAGAAAGTTAAAGCAGCAACAAAATGGGAAGCTCTAAGAAATGTGTGAGATCTGAAGTTTTCTTAGATTAGCAGGATATTACAGGAGATTTTTTGAGGGGTTTTCTTTGATCTCATCCCTTTTGACAAAGCTTCTGAGAAAGAATATACCTTTTAGATGGAATGATGAATGTCAAAAAAGTTTTGAGGAATTAAAACGTCAATTAATTACGGCACTGGTGTTAACTATTCCATCTGGATCTGGAGGATATATTGTGTATACCGATGCTTCACATAAGGGATTAGGATGTGTACTGATACAGTATGAAAGAATGATTGCATATGCGTCGAGATAGTTAAGGTCTCATGAATTCAAGTATCCAGTTTATGATTTAGAACTTACTGTAGTGGTATTTGCTTTGAAATTTTGGAGACATTATCATTATAGTGAGACGTTTTAGATATTCACAGATTATAGAAGTTTGAGATATTTGTTGAGTCAAAAAGAGTTGAATATGAGACAAAGGTAATGGATTGAACTGCTTAAGGATTATGATTGCACAATAGAGTATCACCCAGGTAAAGCTAATGTTGTAACTGATGCATTGAGCAGAAAATCGAATAGTAATGTGGCTCAAATTCAAACATCTAGGTTACCTAATATAGTACAACTAAGAGCATTGAATGTTGAACTGAATTTAGGGAAGAATGAAGTATTGTTGGTTACATTAAAGCTTAGGTTTCATTTTATATGAAAGAATTAGAAAAGCTCAAAGTAAGGATCTGAAATTAGTGAATCTTATAGAGAAGTTGAAACAGAATATGAGTTCTGAGTTTGAATTGAGGGATGCTACATTGTGGTTGAAGCAGAGATAATATGTACCTAATGTGGATGATTTGAGAAAAGAAATTTTGGACGAAGCACACATAGCAACTTAACTATGCATCCTAGTACTACCAAGATGTATAGTATGATGAAACAACATTTCTGTTGGCCCGGAATGAAAGAGCAAGTTGCTGAGTATGTTACTACATACTTAACATGCCAACAGATAATGACAGAACATCAAGCTATGGTTGGGAAGTTACAGTCAATGCCTATTCCAGAGCAGAAATGGGAGAGGATCAGTATGGATTTTATTATGGGTTACATGATACTATATGGGTTATTGTTGATCGATTAACGAAGTCGGCTCATTTCTTACCAGTAAGAGAGACTAAGACACTAGATAAGTTAGCTCGGAAGTATGCAAATGAGATAGTGGGTTAAACGGGCTCCCAATGTCTATTATATTATATCGAAATCCCAGATTTATTTCGAGATTTTGGGATAGTTTACAAATAGCTTTAAGTATAAGGTTGAACTTTAGTACAACCTTTCATCATTAGACGGATAGACAAAGTGATAGAATTATTAAGACTATTGAGGGTATGCTCAGAGCTTGTGTTTTAGAGTTTCAAGGAGCATGGGATCAATATGTAGCTTTGATTGAATTTGCATATAACAATCATTATCACAGTAGCATTGATATGGCTCCATATGAGGCATTATATGGACGAAAATTTCGTTCGCCTTTGTATTCGGATGAAGAGAGACTAAGGATTGTTTAAGGCTCAGAATTGATTCAAGATACTATTGATAAAGTTAAACTGATCCGCAGTAGAGGCAAAAGAGTTATGTGGATCTGCACCGGAGAGATATGGAGTGTCAAATGGGAGATAAAGTATTTTTGAGAGTATCATCTTGGCGAGGAGTGCTAAGGTTTGGTAAAAAGGGTAAACTAGGCCCTAGATACATTGGTTTATATGAGATTACTAAGAGGGTTAGACCAATAGCTTATAAGTTAGCCTTACCAGTAGAAATGGCTCAAATTCATAATATGTTTCATATCAGTATACTCAGGAGATATCGGCCTGATCTGACACACGTGTTAATAGCTTAGGAAATTGAAATTGTAGGTAATCTGAGTTATGTTAAGGAACTGGTTAAAATAGTGGGCTATCAGATGAAGTGATTGAGAAATCGAGTGATCCCCTTAGTTAAAGTCCTTTAAAGGAATCATTCAAGAGAAGAAGCCACATGGGAAACGGAGGAGAATATAAGGAAACAAAAGAGGTTGACAATAAGTTCTTTCAAAATTGACTATTTGTCCCTCTGTTAAAGGTGTTTTAGAAATGTCTGTAATCGAATAAATAGCTCTATGAATGAATGGATCATATCGAATTGAAAACTGGAAAGATTTGTACAAGTTATACCTTTCATCACCACTTTGTGGAAAACCATTAGGTATGAATATGTTAGATACCTGTGACTCAATTGGTGAAATAATATCTCTCTCCCAAAAGGCATGTCTTTTTTATCATCACACAAAGAAAATATTTAAATATCCCCATCTATTTGATCAATCAGGTAAGAATTTCGAAGATGAAATTTCTTAAGGGGGAAAACTGTAATAACCTATTTTTCCATACTAAGGGTTAGGACATAGGGTTCTAGACCACTGTATATGAGAAATAACATAGAGAATAAGTGAAATGCATTGCATTCATATGCATAACATTAGCATACACATATGAATTATGATATTGTACATGTTTCAAATACTGTATATGCACTTGATTGACATATTGGGAGGTATGAATGATTTAAATTAGTTATGATGTGAATTGTAAATTATAATGTCTGAATTTTGATATGATGGTTTCAATTATTGATTTGGAATTTATTTGTTAAAATTGGGAGATTTGTGAATTTATGATTATTTTTGGACTAGGAAAAATTGCCAAATGGCAAGACAAGTTAACAAATTGCAGTATAAATAAGTGACAAATGGATTAGAGATTAAGAGACAAATGTAATAGTTATTAAGAGACAAGTGGAACCACAAGAAGATGAATGTGGCAAGTGACAAGTGTCACAACACTTGGCACCCACCACTCACGATACAAAACCATTGAAAGACCATCTTTGTTTTTCATTCTACTTTTGCTACATGCATTCTTCATTTTTTTCTTTCTTCTCTCCATCTTAAGAAGAATGTCCAAGAATTCCAACTTTCTAGATCAAGAACTAAATAGAGGTTTTTTTCCTATAGTTATTTCATCAATCTTGATGTGTAATCTGGATTCTAAGATGTTTAACATGTTTATGGGTTTCTAAATTTTAGTTAGGATTTATTCTGAATTTATTTTGTGACTTTGATTATTATTGATTCCATAAATATTATAATGTTATGATAATTGTGTATACATATACTTGACAATAAATTGAGAGAGTGAGTTAAAGTAATTGGATTAGATTATGCAAGAGAGTTGGCAGTTTAATAAGTCCCATAATTATCAAATTAACAGTCATTCGAAGAGAGATCTTATGTGAGAAATTAATTATCTAATAGTTAACTTGAGATCTAATTAAAAATGTTAGGGGAAGTTTTGTTAATCGAGACGTTGTAATTTTGGAATTTTAGGATTCATTTTCGGTTAATTGATTAGGTTTTCAGAGAGAATAATCAATACATTAGGAAATCTAGGATTAACACATAACTGGATCAATAATACTTAAGGAAACAAAATGTAACATCCTATTATACCATGATTAGAGTTAGAACTAGGATACTATATATGAGAATTTATTGAGAATTTAAAAGTGCATTTTATGCATTATATGGCATACACATGCGTGTGAATAATGTTGTCACTCATGAAAATAAATGTACATGCATTTATTGACATTTTCCAGGTATAAGTGATTTTAATGTGATTAAAGTGTGAATTATGGATGAATTGTCTTGAAAATTTAATTGGCGGGTATTAGAATTATTTTTGCATTTTTTAGAGACACTTCGGATATTTTAGAAATTTATCAAAAATTTGGAGTATTTTAGACTAGGAAAAATATAGAAATAAAATAAAAATAGAAGTATGTCAAATGGACTAGTAAATGTATGACAATTGGCCAAATTAATGTGTGACTTGTGGATAGCTAAGTGGCATTTGGTAGCTTCACATGAAGACAAATGCAGGACATACATTAGAGACATGTGGCAAAGCTAAGTTAAGCCACCTAAGTCGCTTTTTTGGTTTGGCAAGGAAGATTTCTGCAACTCTTTTCATTGGTTTCACCGAAATCATCTAAACCTTTCTCCTTGCTTTCCCATCATCGAAACACCATCTTTGCTCATTTTTGTGTATTAGCTTTTGGTTAATTCATCAACGTGACACCTTAGAAAGAAACCACTTCAGACCACATGCTGTCTCTCTATTCTTATCCATCCACTGAAATCTCTTCTAACCACTCTCAACTGTTGGAATTTTTTTGAATCAAGTAAGTGATGCTTTAAGTTGTATGGGTAGTGTAAATAACATTTTGATGATATTTTAATGTTTGTAAATGGATACATGCATGAGTGGTGTAGGAAGATAAATGAATGCGTGCATGAGTGTTATTGTAGGAAGAAGAGTTTCAGTGATACAAGCAAAACGAAAATGTGCAGAAAATGTTATATGAAGTGTGCTGGAGTGTGTTACATATGGTGTTTGGCTGAACAAGCATCTATATTTTGGTCATAACTTGATCTGTAATTAGAGACATATGGCTGAATTTTTTCATAAAGGAATCGAATTTGAAATTTGTCCTTAAGAGTCTTGAAATTTGGCTTGACATTGAGAATTTTGTTTGGTCGAAGTATAAAAACAGTTCATACATTTTTGACTATAACTTGCATGATACTGAACCAAAATGAATGACATTGATGTCATTGGACACTTAAGACACTGTGGAACATTTGATTAGGAGAAGGTGTTGTCTAAATAACTCATTGCCTATGTCATAATGGTCATACAAATCTGATCTGAAATCTGCTTAAGAAAATTTGGAAAAAATTACAGAACATGTGATACGGAAAAATAAGGAATAAGTATTGTTTTGTGGTTTATCATGAATTGTTGAACTGTGTATTGATGTTATTGAACTAAAACTGAAGTAAAAATAAAGAGATCATCAACTGTAAATGATAGAATTTTGATAATGAAGTGTTTGATAAAATGGATATCATGTTAAAAGGATAGGTTTCATGAATGATATTATGTAGTTGAAGAGGTTTAATCAATTGATTAGAGTTTAATAATTTCATGAAAACAAATTGGTATGTGAATGAATATGGAATGATGTTGTGTCGTGGTAAAGTAATCTAAAAAATTGGAGTGAAATTGGTGTTAAAATGTATGTGAGTTTCGGACAAACAGAAGAAAGAAGGAAGAAAAACGTAGCAGGGCACGATTGTGCATTTGCACTATTGCGACCCTTGCTGAAAATGTTGAAAATCATGATCGTGCACCTGTACAATCTTGACTCTACTAAGAAAGGAGGAAGGTCATGATCGTTCACTTGCTCGATCGTGACCTGAGAGGAAATGCAAAGGGTGTTATTTTTGAGTGCTTTTCGGACTAATAAAGGCTAGGATGTTTCCATATGAAGTATTAAGGTTGAAATGAATTCTTAAATGAATTTAATTAATGTTGAATGAAAGGATTAAAGTGAAAAAAGGGTATTAAGGATTAAAAGAATATTTTGAAGGCGTTGTAAATTGTTTATAATGAGTATTAAAGAAACATACTCGAGAAATTGTCGTTAAACATGCATAATACATGATACATTCATAAATGTATTTATGACTGATTATTCTTATGAAAATGCACATGAGTGACATATAAATGTATATGATTGTATATAGAGGGGCACGTTGAGCGACTGCTAACTGACAATGATATAATTATTTTTTTGGATTCCAAGTAACATGAGAGTCGGTAAAGGTAAATGAGTCCCCGATGTCTGGATTCCCCAGAAGGGTCTTTGTACGTTCGAATGCACCAATTGAAATAGTAACAATTCTTCCCTTAACTGTAGGGTTTTTTACACCCTCTTACAACAACTTTTTCACCACAACTAAACTTTTTGAGGATGGAGTGAATAAGTTGCTAGATTTAGTACCTAAAACATAAAAAATATAGAAGTTAGATATTGTCATATTAATAAACCGTTAAATGAACTAAAATTGGAGTGACATGCATACGTGTATGAGCAGACGAAGTATTCATAATTGACAATTTGTCCCAATCAATCGATTTTCCTAATCCTTTACGGAGTGTTGTGACATCGCTCTCGCCTCCATGGGCATACATGTCACCTTCGAGACTAAAGGAAGCTTAAAACAACATCTAGTATAAACCATCAAATGTGAATATATATAATAGCTTCATAAAAGTAAATGAGATGTATATTATAAGGAAAGTGACATTGTTCGGATGATATTAAACACGTTGAAGCAGAAGATCTGCCATGGAAGGCAAACGATGATTAGTATATAAAGTGGAGATTTCTTTTTCAGTGTTGGTTTGCTCAGTAAGGACAATTTTGCCATATTCCTCGCAACAGTAGGAATTATGACTATCCGGAACTAGTCTCCATGTTGACATTACTTCATTAATAATGTTAATGAGGTAAATTATGTAAATGTCGATTTAGAATAAAACGATGATATGTTTAACTCCAACCGCATATAACAACTGAAACTAGTCCAGTTTAGCAGTTATACATATTCAATGTGCCTAATGTAAAATACTCTTGAAGCAATTTCAAGAGTATACAAAAATTTCATCGAATACCCTATAGACATGACAAACTCATCCAAAGATTCAAATGCAAATCATATGTTTTCCGTTCCATCATACTAACATTAACACATTCCAGCATCTTCCATTCATACACAACCTAAAACCATATAGTGAATGCATATATATCGTTTGTTCAAAACTGAACATAACACCTTA